>JAVTVY010043145.1:0-205367 GCA_036873755.1 Hanleya hanleyi | reverse complement strand
CTTTCCTTGGTGCGCGCTGCAACAAACATGTGTCACAGTGCGCGTTTGTTTCGATGTCGGCCGAGGGCACTCTTTTTGGAAATTAAACACACCGCCGATCGTGGGTACAATCAGGTGAAGTCAGTGAGTCATTTTCACTCAAAAATAACTGAATTTTTCAAATCTGTGTGATTGAAATTTTCAGCGGCAAGCTTTCTGGGGTAAAATTGTTCAAATTTGTCCGACAAATTGCTTTTTTCTCGAGTTTTATGGTCAACATCCATTTATTTCGTGAATATTCTATCTACAAACTTCAATCACACGGCTTTCATAAATTTGGGATATGATGATTATAAGTTCAATCAATATACATGTCTTTCATACATAACAGCGGCGGTGTCTAGCGATATTTTCAACCTAAAAATCACCCGAAAACTTGAAAAAACTTGTGCCATCGCCAGAGGCTATGATTTTGACCCCACCACTCGGTCTTAAATCTTTCATTTCTAATCAACGACCGGTCATATTTATTCCAAACTTCAGATCTGAAAAGCCTGATGAATAAGCTTTTTAATGATATTAGCTGTCTACAGGTTTTCGTTGCTATGGAGCTAAATTTTATAGAAGTTCTGGACTGTTGTGCCGTTTTCGCCACAAAATCTTGTTGTCCCCGCTCTAGGTCACGTGGGGTAAACAGTCTACATCATGTCTATATCGATCGGGCTGTAACGAATATCGATCGAGCATTTCTTGGTTGGAGTGATCACTGCTGCCATTCGGAACTCCCGAGCGGAAATCTACGAAGGGGACCGATTCTACGCTCGGAGGACGACAACATGAATTTCCTATGAATCTCCAGATGTGACGCGCCGGAACGGTTTAATACGCATGGCTCCGAAGCCCAATCACTCTCGCGGAAGCCTTAATCCCTGACCAGCAAATATTTCCCTGCGAGTCTCTGATTTACGTCAGATATTCTAAAAACTGTTTATTCTTTTCATTCGAAGCACGTTTCAATAGAAAACCATCAGTTTAAATGGTACACACGCCACGTATTGGCAAGATATAATTCCCGTGACGTCACTGACAGTTCCCTGACAGACCGAAACACACGTGACCACGTTCTAGTCCAATATGGCGTCAATGGCCTTCGAGGGACATCTCAAACCGGAGATCCCCGAGAAGTTGCGAATGCACTGCTGCGTGATCACTGTCGTTTCGCCGTCCCATAACATAAAATGGCGTCTGTAGTCTCCAATAACCCGGATGACATTGATCGTGGCGCCATCTGAACATGAAGAGATGCATGTAAAAAGCTGACTCGGAAAAATATTCGGAAACTGGCTCGCCATAGCATGGATCACTAGCAATTATTTTGTGGAGCAAAGGATAGGATGTTTGGATTCGATCGATCAGACTTACTCTCAGTCTGTAGTGTAGAACGGTAGGGATCACGGATCTTTGGTTGACGAATTGAAAGGAACGATATACCATATTTCAAATAGATGAAAAAATAGCTTCTGTATTTTTGTTCTGATTGAATCGAAGTATGTTTATGAAACGATACGAGTAACATTTGTGGCACGACAGAGAGAATGCTATTAGGAATCATCCACCAAAGCATAAAATACACATAAATTATAAGGTTGCGCAGCTGTAAGGCTTTAAATGAATTGATTCTGACACACTCTGACACACTCTGTGGGTCGTTTGTTCTTTAATGCTGCCATCGATTTGCATGTTTGAAAGTGCGCCGAATAAAACTTCTCAATCGCTCCGTCAGGCGCATGGAGATAACGGGAGGTGGTTATGAATCGTATCACCATAAAATTTGACGGCAAATCCTGTGGCAAAAGGAGCAGCAGACGTGTCAGAAAAGCCTGATGTGGTGGAAGAGTCACACGTGAATTTTTAATTCAACGCTATACTTCTCTGCGTGAAGAATGGAGAATTTGGTTTGCTGGAACAAACATAAACATGGAGTTGTGTTCAAAATAGTGTAGGAAAGACAGAATTAGATACAACGTCGCGTTGAGCAATATTTCAACTGTATATAGACGATCAAATAACCAAAGAACAATCTAAAAGTGATTCAGAATTGGTATACATGCACATTTATTCAATATACCCATTGCTCTCTCACTCGAATAAAATGATCTTTCAAACTAACTACTGGGTAAAAAGAATCCCTTACAACCTTAAAATCTATACTTAAAATCTTTCACTGAGAGTTTCTCATGGCGTGGAATACACATCATAGCTGGTTGTGTTTTAAAATTCATGTTTAAGACTTATTCGTGTATGGCCGATTCTACAACGTCTAATTATGGGCTGATCAAAGCACTTAAGGGTGAAATGCAAAGGTTTGTAAATTCTTCGTTTTGCATTTAATATAGGTTGATTAATGATAGAAACACCAGAATATCTCTACTTCACTTGGATTAATTTGAATTATCTTGTCTGCTAGAATCTTTTTAAAAGTTGGTACCCCTAGCCCAGCTGAATTCAGATTTACAAAACGTCATCGCTTATCTTTCCTTGATTGTGACGTCACGTCAGACCAGCCGCCCGGAGACTGAACGTTACAAGTATTGACAACCGGACAGGTGGTCTGATGTGACATAACATACCAACGAGGAGATAAGCGATGCAAATTTCATTTCTGAAATCGGTCAGGCTTGAGATACCAACTTCGAAGCACTTTTCAAAAGGAGACAAAATACTTCAAATCAAATCAAATGAAGTAGTTAGGCTAGACATTTCAATCATTCTGGTTTCTTGTTATATAGTATCGGTCATGTACTGACCATGAACAGTCACATTCTCTGTTAGATAGATGGCGCTGCACTTCTGGTCATACGGGCTCTCTAGACATTTTCCTTTCTTGGTCACCATTTGCGTTTTATATGTGGACTTTTTTGGGACAGAGTAGACGTATTCTACGTTGCTCTGAATTACTATTTTATTTAGTTGTTTTACTTGGATTTCGTACATTGAACACTGTTTTATTTTTGTCCCCCGCCGCAACGCGACCGGGGACTTTAAAATGGTTCTTGCTTCTATGTGTCCGTGCATGTCCGTGCATGTCTGTTCGAATGATTACTTCCTAACGCTTTGTTGGATTCTTCCGAAATTCGGCATACGCATCCCTTGCGACGAGACGCCAGTCGGTATCGCATTTCAGCAACATCTGCCTGAAGGTGGCGCCACTGGGTCAAAATGGATCTTGCCTCTTTGTGTCCGTGGATGTCAGTTACAAGCGATACCTTCCAAACGCTTTCTTGGATTCTTCCGAAATTCGGCATACGCATTCCTTATGAGATGACGCGGTTGCGTACTGGATTCCAGTAGCATTTGCCTGAAGGTGGCGCCACTGAGTTTCGCTTCTTCGTGTCCGTTCCAGTTAAAATGGGTCTTGCTCTCTTTGTGTCTGTTCAAATTCCTCACAGGCCATAACTTCCAAAAGCTTTGTCGGATTCCTTCGAAATTTAGCATATACACTCCTTGGGATCAGACATGGTTTGGTATTGCATTTCAGCAAAATCCACCTGAAGGTGGCGCCACTGGGTCTTGTTCCAATCTTCTGTGCATGTTCGTGGTTTCCATTCAAATTCTTCACAAGCGATAACTTCCAAATGCTTTGTCTAATAATTAGGCATCCCTAAATGCGTTTGTCATTTTTTCTTCTTTCTTCCGCTTCTCGCTGTTAGTTTTGAATTTCACGTCGCTTTAAATGAAGAACACCATTTTCTTAAATTTGCTGTCCAGTCCTTCTATTCCACATCATATGATTTACACTAAAGCTTTTGCAGAAACCATATTTTATTTCAGAAGTATAATATGAAATTTCGTGTAATCTTAAATGAAGGACAACATTTCCTTCAATTTTGCCGTCAAATAATTGTATCTCACATCATATGATTTACCCTAAAGCTTCTGCAGGAACCATTTGTGTCCACACGTGTAACTTACAATATTAATTACAACTGAGTTCCTAAAGTTTGGGTGCACACTGTGCATATGATCAATTTCCTGAATTGATTTCCACCTTGTGGTTTTTCGGACTGACAGATGATGGCATGCACTTGTCAGTGTGGTTGTTTCATGTACAGGAAGCTTTCTATGGCTTTCAGCACACCTACCACTGCCCTCAAGAAGAGCATGTCCCCATCCCCAGGGCGCCGAGCCGCACCCTCTATCTCCCAGACTAGCCCTCACTCGACCCTCATATATTGTATTTGAGCATATATATCTCCAATATATCTTGGCAGAAGCTGAAATTTGTGTGTTGTCTGCAATATTGGGATAATTGCAACCCCAAATATTTCAATTTATCAGGCACTGACCCATGTTTTTGTATTTGATAAATATGTCCCAATCCGCTTCTGGGTGGCGCCACCTCGGGCCAAGCTAAAATTGCATCTCCAGACAATAACTTTTGAAAACCTTAAGGATTCTTTCCAAATTTGGTGTGGTGGTACCTTGCCTAAGATCTGGCTTGAGAATGTTTTTCATGTTGATAAGGGGACCACCAGAAAACTAACTTAAGTGTTGCCAGACAATAACTTTTGAAAACCTGAACCGATTCATTCCAAATTTGGTGTGTAGGTACCGCGCCTCAATTTCTCGCTTGGCATTGTTTTTTATGCCGATCCACATATAGGTGGTGCCACCTGGGGGCAAATTTAAAATTATGTTTCCGGACAATAACTTTTTAATACTTGAATGAATTATTTCCAAGTTTGGTATACATGTACCTTACATGAAGGTTTCACTTGGTATTGCTTTTCTTGTCGATCTGCTCATAGATGGCGCCACCTGTAGGCCAAGTTAACACTTTCTATTTCCAATGTCAAGGGATCTTGCCTCAAGATCTCGGTTGGGATTATTTTTTATGCCTATCTGCCTACACATGGCGCTACCTGAGGGCCAAGGTAAAATTGCATTTCCGGACAGTAACTGTTGGACCTTAATGGATTCTTTTAAATTTGGTATGTGGGTACCTACCCTCAGGGCATCTTATGGGCCATGTTAATGATGTTTTTCCTAAGTTTTACGTTTTTACTTTCTTCACAAATAATGAAGGTTTCCTTTACTAAAGATGCAAAAGGCATGCCTCCAATCGTATTCGATCGACTGTATCTAGTTTCTTCAATATTTGGCATATGCATTCCTTGTGACAAGATGTTGATTGGTATTGCGTTTCAGAAAGATCTGCCTGTAGGTGGCGCCACTAGTGTCGCTTGAGATTGCATTTCGTCCACTTGCGCCTATAGGTGGCGCCACCAGGTGTAAAAATCAAAATTTGTTTTCAGCCATTAACTTGAGAACTGCTCATCGGAATCTCCTCAAATTTAGCATGCATGTATCATGCCTGGAGATGTTGCGTGGGATTGCCTTTCGCTCACTTTCATTTACTGGTGGTGCCACCTGGTGGCGAAATACCAGATTTGTTTCCGGGTAATAACTTGAGAACCGCTCGTCAGATTCTTCTTAAATCTGGATGAATATATCATGACATATGATGTCGCTTGGGATTGCGTTTCGCCCACTTGTGCTTACAGGTAGCACCACCTCGTGTCAAATCTAAATTTGATTTCGCTCATCAGATTTTTATCCAATTTGGTATGCAGATACCATGCCATGATATGTCCCTTGGGATTGTATTTCACCTGCTTCTGCATACTGGTGGCGACACCTGGTGGAAAACTATGAAATTTGTTTCTGGCAATAATTTGACAACTGCTCATCGGATTCTTCTCAAATTTGGTATTCATATGCCATAATATGTCACTTGGGATTGTGTTTCGCACACTTGTGCATACAAATCTAAATTTGGTTTCCGGGCAATAAATCCTTTTCAGATTCTTGCCAAAATTCGTATGCTGATACACCATGTCATGAGGTGATCCTTGGGATTGCATTTCGCCCACTTGCACCTACAGGTGGCGACACCTGGTGGCAAATTTAAAATTTGGTTTCCAGACAATAGGTTGAGGATGCACTCAGCTTCTCGTCAAATTTGGTTTGCAGATAATATGCCTTGAGATGTCACTTGGGATCGCTTCTCGGTTACATAATTTCCATGCTTCACTGCATGGAAACTATATTACAGAAGCAAAAAAAACGTTCAGTCAACCGTTCTGAGTTGATTTTAAAACTTGGGAAGGCAGAAAGACCCTTCCGCATCCAACGCCTATGAAGTAGCAGTTGCCTTCCTTTTGTATATCCCCCGAGACTAACAATGCTAAAAAAGATTGCTGCCATTTCGGCGGGGACTTAGCATCCGCTGGCTGCTTGTTTGACTAGTTTTTGTTCCTTTATTTCTTTTATTTTTCCCTACCATTTCAATCTTTAAAAATATGAAAACCTTTACATTTCACCTTAAAGACTACTGATGAGAATAACCTATAGTTTCAAAATAATATAAACGGTGTGTGCAATATACCAGCAGGTATATCAAACAAGCATACAACACAAAAAAAGTGTTGTAAACCCAAAAAAAGTGTTGTAAACCCTGAGTAGTAGTATAGGCGTATCACAGGTACCCTCCTCCACCCAAATACTCCTCCACTCACCGACCGCCGTCATACGTCACTACTGATTTCTAGTTGTATAGATTATTGGGGTTTGACATTAATAAATTATATACGTATAGTTATAATTGTGGAAGAATTAGCCCGTTTATTTCCACCCCGAGTATTATCACTGGATAGCAGCTGTAACTGACTATCGTCCGTATAAAGTCATATCGAAACGACTCTGGACGGTGGCTGAAAGAAAGAAGAACACAACTTCGGTTGTTAAAGTTCAAAGTATATATTTATTTATACAAATTAATTAATTTAGTAATGACAGTTTCAAAACGAAAATACAAACTGAGCAATCCTAGTACCCAAACGTCAATTTCATTTCCATAACCCTGTGAAAGAGCTGAGGGTATATCGATAACAAATGCAACGATACGCCCTGGTGGCGAAACCAACTAATCAAAAGGTTTGATCGGTTGTCTTGTGTACTCGCGCGGTAAAAGTCTGTTTATTAAGAATTTACGCATCTCAGCGGCAGATTCTTCCGCTTCATCGTTTGATAAGTCGTCTTCCTCACGCATTCGTTTCTTAGTCGCCATTACTTTCTGATGAATCGGGTGCTTCCGTAGTTTTCTCCATAACCTTAAATTACGGACGTAGATATTTCGGAACCTTGTCTGTATTCTGGGTAAAAGCTTGTCATATGCTATCTGATGCGCAATTGGTTCATCCATTCCGTCTTCTTCGTAAACTTCCGCAAGGTCGTTTATATCGGATTCATGATCATCAATCGCTTTATCCGCGAAGAGATCCCACAAACACACGTCATTCTCGACATCATCGTTATCATCATCATCATCATCATCCGTAACTTCTCCGTCATCATCATCGTCACCATTACCTTCATTATCACCATCATTGTCATCATCATCATTATCATCATCATCGGCGTCAGTAGCGTCGGTATCATTTTGATCACCATGGTAGCCAAAAGTTTGATCTGAAGTACATTTATTTTTACCATTACTACTGGAACTGAAAAATTTGTCCCCATGGACAATACTTTCGCCCGCGTGGTAATACGATCCTCCACATGCCGTAGGGTCACTCACCGTCATCGTATAGGGTTGCTCTACTCTACTTGTTGGACCTATAGCGGGACTCGGTGGTGTCTCTTGGTTGTGTTTGCATTGAATGTGTCTGAGCATACTATCGCGACGAGAGAAGATTCTCTGACAGAACGTACACGTACACGACATGTTGATCAGTCGACCAATACATATGGACTGATGAGGGACACATGCTCATTCCTATATGTACAGTCACCACCACCACCACCACCACCATCACCACCACCACCACCACCGGGAGAGGACCCAAAAGTCCACGAAATTCCATGAAAAGTCCTATATGTACAGATTGACTTTTGGTTCCTCTCCCGGTGGTGGTGGTGGTGATGGTGTTGGTGGTGGTGACTGTACATATAGGAATGAGCATGTGTCCCTCATCAGTCCATATGTATTGGTCGACTGATCAACATGTCGTGTACGTGTATGTTCTGTCAGAGAATCTTCTCTCGTCGCGATAGTATGCTCAGACACATTAAATGCAAACACAACCAAGAGACACCACCGCGTCCCGCTATAGGTCCAACAAGTAGAGTAGAGCAACCCTATACGATGACGGTGAGTGACCCTACGGCATGTGGAGGATCGTATTACCATGCGGGCGGAAGTATTGTCCATGGGGACGAATTTTCCAGTTCCGGTAGTAATGGTAAAAATAAATGTACTTCAGATCAAACTTTTGGCTACCATGGTGATCAAAATGATACCGACGCTACTGACGCCGATGATGATGATAATGATGATGACAATGATGGTGATGATGAAGGTAATGGTGACGATGATGATGACGGAGAAGTTACGGATGATGATGATGATGATGATAACGATGATGTCGAGAATGACGTGTGTTTGTGAGATCTCTTCGCGGATAAAGCGATTGATGATCATGAATCCGATATAAACGACCTTGCGGAAGTTTACGAAGAAGACGGAATGGATGAACCAATTGCGCATCAGATGGCATATGACAAGCTTTTACCCAGAATACAGACACGGTTCCGAAATGTCTACGTCCGTAATTTAAGGTTATGGAGAAAACTACGGAAGCATCAGAAAGTAATGGCGACTAAGAAACGAATGCGTGAGGAAGACGACTTATCAAACGATGAAGCGGAAGAATCTGCCGCTGAGATGCGTAAATTCTTAATAAACAGATTTTTACCGCGCGAGTACACAAGACAACCGATCAAACCTTTTGATTAGTTGGTTTCGCCACCAGGGCGTATCGTTGCATTTGTTATCGATATACCCTCAGCTCTTTCACAGGGTTATGGAAATGAAATTGACGTTTGGGTACTAGGATTGCTCAGTTTGTATTTTCGTTTTGAAACTGTCATTACTAAATTAATTAATTTGTATACATAAATATATACTTTGAACTTTAACAACCGAAGTTGTGTTCTTCTTTCTTTCAGCCACCGTTCAGAGTCGTTTCGATATGACTTTATACGGACGATAGTCAGTTACAGCTGCTATCCAGTGATAATACTCGGGGTGGAAATAAACGGGCTAATTCTTCCACAATTATAACTATACGTATATAATTTATTAATGTCAAACCCCAATAATCTATACAACCAGAAATCAGTAGTGACGTATGACGGCGGTCGGTGAGTGGAGGAGTATTTGGGTGGAGGAGGGTACCTGTGATACGCCTATACTACTACTATCCTGCAATCAGAGAAGGATATGCCAAATAGTTAGATAGAAAAGTCGTGTGTGTTTTTTTTTAGAAATAATCGCGATAAACCTGAAATACATCAATGCGCAAAAGTGGTATGGTTAATTGATTGTTGAAACATAAAATAAAACGCTAGGGATGCGTTAATCAGAATCACTTGTGAGACAAACACGGTATAAAACGAGAAAAGTGGGTTTTACAGAGTTTTTGTGCAGACGTGCGAACTCGTAATCACCATGCCACTTGTAAACTTCAACTACTTCGACCAATTAAGCACGCCAAGCACTCATGTATTTTCTCGGGGTTTAATTGCGGTTTAACGAGTTGACGTGGGATGATGTTACGCGGTAATTCCGCATATATCAAATATCGCCCTCTGCGTGATTTGTCGAGATCCACTCGCTAAGGTTGTCTAACTCTTCTCGGAGAGTCTCGCTAAAACTGTCACTTCTCCACCACCTGCGTTTTATCGGAATCAATTACTGACCAGACGGCGGGTCAAGAAGCGACACGAGCGGTGATAAATTCCCATAGTTCTCTGTCATCAACATTGGAGGCCGAGCCATCACCACTTGAACTTGCCTTTTTCCGTACGTTTAAGTGCGGCGTTGCGTTTTTCTTTTTCGCCCCAGACTCGCGGCATCAGATTTCAAGGAGAAACAATTTCCAGTTTCAAATATATCGAGGCAAGGTTAATACATATTACGAAAGACAGATTGTCGCTTTCAAATCTATCCATTTGAGAGTTGATCGAAAGCCAAACCAAGAAAACTGACAAACACGAGTGTACTTGATACTACGGGCTACGTTATTACGGGCTACGTTATTTGGGAAGAAATCTACTAGTCTTTTTGTCCCCCGCCGCAACGCGGCCGGGGACTTTAAAATGGTTCTTGATTCTATGTGTCCGTGCATGTCCGTGCATGTCTGTTCGAATGATTGCTTCCTAACGCTTTGTTGGATTTTTCCGAAATTCGGCATACGCATTCCTTGCGACAAGACACCAGTCGGTATCGCGTTTCAGCAACATCTGCCTGAAGGTGGCGCCACTGGGTCAAAATGGTTCTTGCTTCTATGTGTCCGTGCGTGTCCGTGCATGTCCGTGAATGTCTGTTCGAATGATTACTTCCTAACGCTTTGTTGGATTCTTCCGAAATTCGGCATACGCATTCCTTGCGACAAGACGCCATTCGGTATCGCATTTCAGCAACATCTGCCTGAAGGTGGCGCCACTGGGTCAAAATGGTTCTTGCTTCTATATGTCCATGCATGTCTGTTCGAATGATTACTTCCTAACGCTTTGTTGGATTCTTCCGAAATTCGGCATACGCATTCCTTGCGACAAGACGCCAGTCGGTATCGCATTTCAGCAACATCTGCCTGAAGGTGGCGCCACTGGGTCAAAATGAATCTTGCTTCTTTGTGTCCGTGGATGTCAGTTACAAGCGATAACTTCCAAACGCTTTCTTGGATTCTTTCGAAATTTGGCACACGCATTCTTTATGAGAAGACGCGGTTGCGTACTGGATTTCAGTAACATTTGCCTGAAAGTGGCGCCACTGAGTTTCGCTTCTTCATGCCCGTTCCAGTTAAAATGGGTCTTCCTGTCTTTGTGTCTGTGTCTGTTCAAATCCTTCACAGGCGATAACTTCCAAAAGATTTGTCGGATTCCTTCGAAATTTAGCATATACACTCCTTGTGACCAGACATGGGTTGGTATTGCGTTTCAGCAAGATCCACCTGAAGGTGGCGCCACTGGGTCTTGTTCCAATCTTCTGTTCATGTCCGTGGTTTCCATTCAAATTCTTCACAAGCTATAATTTCCAAATGCTTTGTCTAATAATTAGGCATCCCTAAATGCCTAAATGCGTTTGTCATTTGTTCTTCTTTCTTCCGCTTCTCGCTGTTTTGAATTTCATGTCGCTTTAAATGAAGGACACCATTTTCTTAAATTTGCTGTCCAGTCCTTCTATTCCACATCATATGATTTACACTAAAGCTTTTGCAGGAACCATATTTTTTTCAGAAGTATAATATGAAATAACTGGCGGGGGAATCCCCGCAGTAAACCTGTGTTAGTTTTGAATTTTGTGTTGCCTTAAATGAAGGACATTTCCTTCAACTTTGCTATGAAATCATTCTATTCCACATCATATGATTTACCCTAAAGCTTTTGCATGAACCTTATTATATTTCAGAAGTATAATATGAATTAACTGGCGGGTTATTTCCCCGCAGTACCGAACCCCTGTTTTTTAAATTTCGTGTCATCTTAAATGAAGGACAACATTTTCTTCAATTTTGCTATCAAATAATTGTATCTCACATCATATGATTTACCCTAAAGCTTCTGCAGGAACCGTTTGTGTCCACAGTGTAACTGACTATATTAATTACAACTGAGTTCCTAAAGTTTGGGTGCACACTGTGCATATGATCAATTTCCTGAATTGAATTGAATTCCACCTTGTGGTTTTTCGGACTGTGATAGATGATGGCATGCAGTTGTCAGTGTGGTTGTTTCATGTACAGGGAGCTTTCTATGGCTTTCATGTCAGCACACCTACCACTACCCTCAAGAAGAGCATGTCCCCATCCCCAGGGCGCCGAGCCGCACCCTCTATCTCCCAAACTAGCCCTCGCCCGACCCTCATATATTGTGTTTGAGCATATATACCTCAAATATATCTTGGCAGAAGCTGAAATTTGTGTGTTGTCTGCAATATTGGGATAATATTGGGATAATTGCAACCCCAAAAGGTTTCAATTTATCAGGCACAGACCCATGTTTTTGTATTTGGTAAATGGATCCCTTGTCTACATGTATATATTTTTGCTTGGAATTGTTTTTCGTGCCAATCCGCTTCTGGGTGGCGCCACCTTGGGCCAAATTAAATTGCATCTCCAGACAATAACTTTTGAAAACCTTAAGGATTCTTTCCAAATTTGGTGTGGTGGTACCTTGTCTCAAGATCTGGCTTGAGAATGTTTTTCATGTTGATAGGGGGACTACCTGAAAGCTAAGTTAAGTGTTTCCAGACAATAACTTTTAAAAACCTGAACCGATTCATTCCAAATTTGGTGTGTAGGTACCTCGCCTCAATTTCTCGTTTGGCATTGTTTTTCATGCCGATCCACATATAGGTGGTGCCACCTGGGGGTAAATTTAAAATTGTTTCCAGACAATAACTTTTTAATACTTAATAATGAACTTGGTATACATGTACCTTACCTGAAGGTTTCACTTGGTATTGTTTTTCTTGTCGATCTGCTCATAGGTGGCGCCACCTGTAGGACAAGTTAACACTTTCTATTTCCAATGTCAAGGGATCTTGCTTCAAGATCTCGGTTGGGATTATTTTTTATGCCTATCTGCCTACACATGGCGCTACCTGAGGGCCAAGGTAAAATTGCATTTCCGGACAGTAACTGTTGGACCTTAATGGATTCTTTTAAATTTGGTACATGTATGTGGATACCCTCAAGTTAAATGGGGCCATGTTAATGATGTTTTTCCTAAGTTTTACGTTTTTACTTTCTTCACAAATGATGAATGTTTCCTTTAATAAAGATGCAAAAGACATGCACCCAATCGTATTCGATCGACTGTATCTAGTTGCATATGCATTCCTTGTGACAAGATGTTGATTATGCCCCCCCCCCTCTAACTAGAGGGGGGAGCATATAGCGATCGCTTTGTCCGTCTGTCCGTCCGAATATCTTGTCCGGGCAATATCTCGGTTAATATTTCATGGACAGGATTGAAACTTGCATGGACTGTGGCCAGTGGCTCGTAGTTGTGCAGCGTAGAGTTTTTTCCGAGTTCCGTTATAATTTTCAAGGGTTATGGCCCTTTTTCTGAAATCTCTGTGAATGGGACTTGTCCGGGCTGTATCTTGGTTAATATTGTATGGACAAGTATGAAATTTGCATGATATGTGGTTAGTGACCCACTGTTGTGCAGCGTAAATTTTCTCCACGTTTCGCTCATATTTTCAAGAGTTATGGCCCTTTGTTCCTGAATTCTTCATGAATTGAGACTTGTCCGGGCTGGATCTCGGTTAATATTGTATGGACAATTATGAAATTTGCAGGATGTGTGGTCAGTGCCCTGTAGTTGTGCAGCGTGAAGTTTCTCCGCGTTTCGCATATATTTTAAAGAATTATGGCCCTTTTTTCTTCAAATCTTTGTGAATTGGAACTTGTCCGGGCTGGATCTCGGTTAATATTGTATGGACAATTATGAAATTTGCAGGATATATGGTCAGTGCCTTGTAGTTGTGCGGCGTGAAGTTTCTCCACATTTCGCCTATATTTTCAAGAGTTATGGCCCTTTTTCTTCAAATCTTTGTGAATTGGGATTTGTAAGTCTGGATCTCGGTTAATATTGTATGAACAAGTATGAAATTTGCATGATATGTGGTCAGTGACCCATAGGTATGCAGCGTGAAGTTACTCTCTTTTCGGTTATATTTTCAAAAGTTATGGCCCTTTGTTTAAACCTAAGTGAATGGGATATATTTATTTGTCCAAGCTGGATCTCAGTCCATAACCGATTTGAATCGGGAAAATGGCTATATTATATGTTACATTCCAAAGCAGACAACATAGGTCCTGAAGTATGAAATTGCCCCCAAAACAGTGAATTGGGTGCAAAATTCAAAGTTCACTGATCGCTTCATAATTTCACCACAATATACTCCCAAGGAATGTAGGTCTCATAACCAGGTCAAATTTTCGGAGTTGGTGAAAGCCCTGGCGACCATCTTGCATCGAAGCATCGTATTATCACTTGTTGCTTGATACTTGGAATATGTATTATGTGAGGCATGGCAAAAAAGTGACTGAAACAGAATTTTTATAATTATCCAAATTAGGCCTCCACCAACCAATAAAGAAATGCAGAACAATGGCGGGGCAGTGTTGGATCAAAGTGGAAGGGGGGGGGGGTCATACAATTGAGCAATCTCTGATTGCTTCCTTCCTGTGTTGGTATTGCGTTTCAGAAAGATCTGCCTGTAGGTGGCGCCACTAGGGTTCTTTCCGTTCTTTTGTGCTGCAAGCAATAACTTTGAAACGCTTTGAAATGTTGCTCGAAATTTGGTTTCCGGGCAATAACTTGAGAACTGCTCATCAAATTCTTCCCAAATTAGGCATGCATATACATTGTACCTTGCCATGAGATGTTGCTTGGGAGTGCGTTATCCGCTTCTGCTCAGAAAGTGACGCCACCTGATGACAAAATCTGAAATTTGTTTTTGGCCAATAACTTGAGAACTGCATGCTCATCGGATTCTTCTCAAATTTAGCATGCATTTACCATGCCAGGAGATGTTGCATGGGATTGCCTTTCACTCACTTGCACTTACAGGTGGCGCCACCTGGTGGCAAAATCCCAAATTTGTCTCCGGGTAATACCATGACCTAAGATGTCGCTTGAGATTGCATTTCGCCCACTTGCGCCTATAGGTGGCGCCATCAGGTGTTAAAATCAAAATTTGTTTTCAGCTATTAACTTGAGAACTGCTCATCGGAATCTCCTCAAATTTAGCATGCATGTATCATGCCAGGAGATGTTGCGTGGGATTGCGTTTCGCTCACTTTTACTTACAGGTGGTGCCACTTGGTGGCGAAATACCAGATTTGTTTCCGGGCAATAACTTGAGAACCGCTCGTCAGATTCTTCTTAAATCTGGTATGAATATATCATGACATATGATGTCGCTTAGGATTGCGTTTCGCCTACTTGTGCTTACAGGTAGCACCACCTCGTGTCAAATCTAAATTTGATTTCGCTCATCAGGTTTTTCTCCAATTTGGTATGCAGGTACCATGCTATGCTATGTCCCTTGAGATTGTATTTCACCTGCTTTTGCATACTGGTGGCGACACCTCATGGAAAAAACTGAAATTTGTTTCTGGCAATAATTTGACAACTGCTCATCGGATTCTTCTCAAATTTGGTATTCATGTGCCATAAGATGTCACTTGGGATTGTGTTTCGCACACTTGTGCATACAAATCTAAATTTGGTTTCCGGGCAATAACCCCTTTTCAGATTCTTCCCAAAGTTTGTATGCTGATTCACCATGTCATGAGATGATCCTTGGGATTGCATTTCGCCCACTTGCACCTACAGGTGGCGACACCTGGTGGAAAATTTAAAATTTGGTTTCCAGACAATAGGTTGAGGATGCATTCAGCTTCTTGTCAAATTTGGTTTTCAGATAATATGCCTTGAGATGTCACTTGGGGTCGCTTCTCGGTTACATAATTTCCATGCTTCATTGCATGGAAGCTAATTTACAGAAGCAAAAAATGTTCAGTCAGCCGTTCTAAGTTGATTTTAAAACTTGGGAAGGCAGAATTAAGACCCTCCGCATCCAACGCCTATGACGTATAGCAGTTGCCTCCCTCATGTATATCCCCTCGAGACCAACAATGCTAAAAAATATTGCTGCCATTTCGGCGGGGGACTTGGCATCCTCTGGCTGCTTGTTATGCTATATATGTTTTACTGAGGCATTGGCGATATTTTCTTAACAGGGTTAATCGCCATTATTTAGAGTGCATACGTGATCGGTTTTTGGTGATGTAAATTATGTCAGCTCTCAAATAGGCCTAGTAGTTCTCTCTCCGCTGAAGGAGGAGAGACCTAGCGATATATCATTTAGGAGGACGAGTTTGACCAGAAAATGAAGCGCGCAATAAAGCACGGCAGACGAATCGATCAATGAAATGTCGCCCCGCATACTTATATACTTGGGAAGGAAAACGGTATACTCACAACCACGATTTTCTCAAGGTACTCCTTTCTGTGGTCTTTTCTCTCGCACCTGTTGCATTTTCTCCTCGACTCACACCGTTTAAACTTTCTAAGTTGGTCGGACGCGCATGCGTTAACTAACCGGAAGATTGCGTTGGTGACATCATCACGGTTTTATCCAAATACGTCTCTACCAGTGCAAACAATCTGGGCCCTACATTTTCTGGTCGAACGTGCCCTCCTAAATGATACACCGCTAGGTCTCTCCTCCTTTAGCAGGGAGAGAACTACTAGGTCTACTCTAAAACTATCCACAATGATTACAAATCACGTGTTTCATTATCACTGACTTTGACATGAACACATGCATTTGTTTATCTATGACCTAATCACTCCCACGAAGCTTCCGTGTCCGCGCAGTAGTTCCAACCTTCTACGATCGCCGGCAAGCCGGTTGCTCTTTTTACGAGTATCGTGACTTAAATTTACAGCTATTACACTAAAATAGATGTGTTTATAGAAACCAAATCAAGAACAAAAATAACGGACTTGGAGTTGTACAGATTCATGACGTCATCATAAAGAGACCGGGCCTGAATCAGAATCAGCCAGCCTCCAAACATTGTAAACCCAATCTCGCCACCATGGGTCTCAAAATTTGCACTCATTGCTGATCACCCTTTTAGGGTGAGATCCATCACCCTTTTAAGGAGATGGTGGGAAAAGGTGCTGGTTCTAACTGATCACCTTTTTGGGGTGATGCTCTCACCCTTTTAGGGTGAAAAGTATCACCGTGTTTCTGGCTATGTATAAGATTTCTCTCGTGAGTTTCAGTTCAAAATATTCCCTATTTGTAAGAAGCTTGAATAATCTATACAAATAAATGGCCACAAAACCAAGTAATCTAGTTAAACCAATATGGTAAATAAGGGGAATACCATCTAGACCTGACGCCATGAAAACTTAGTGTGAAATATTGGCCGATATTCAGTGGGATCTCAGAATAAGCCAATCACGACAATTTGTGCCTTTTCACTTTGACAATGATTGACGTTTAGTTCACGGATATTAACACATTCGCACGGCACGATCTTTTGATTTTTTCTACCGCCTTATAAGCAAGACATTTCGGCGGAAGTAAACCCTTTGATGTTTACGTATACCACGCACACTGTCTGAAAATGATGATACTGTTTCCCGATAATGTTTACTATATTGGTTCACGTGCTACCGTGTGTAATTACTGTGGGTGTGATTTTGAAATTGTTTCACCAAGCTAGCCACCAGATTGGCTAACATATGTAGTTTGAAATTCGCACGGGATTTATATAGAGCTGAATTCAGATATAATATTCCGTGATATTATATTTGAGTTGACTGAGATTGAATAGCAAGCCGACCAGCGATTTAAGAAACAATGAACATAAATAAGGAATTATTGGAAATATTTCGGAAAACTCAGTCATATGATATATCTTGGTTACATTGTGATGAAGCTAGCCTCTTGTATAAACAGAAGCATATATCAATCCATCAACCCGTCTGGACCCGTCTTTCATTTAAACTATTGCCGAGATAAATGCGCAGTTTAATTTACTAATTACATTAAAACTTTCGCGTAATTGAGTAATAAATGTGCCAAGCGTTTAATCACGTGCATTTACGGATGTCTATCTGCGATCGCAACTCAAGCGATAGCGCAAACCGGACGAATGGTAGAAATCGAGAAATTAAAGACAATGCGATCACTTGTAACTTTATCGAGATTACGACAGACCACCGCAGTGGAACATTTACCGCTTCGCCTTCCACCAGCATTGAAGGCTGTAGAAAGTGATCCTGACGATGCGGCTAATTATAAGCTCCCCACACCCCTACAGTTTATATTACAGCTAACGGAACCATTAGGACAGCCTACGGCATCGCAATTCCATGAATTCTAATCGTCCGTCGGCCATTTTATCTGAGATACGTCGTATTGAAACTACTTTTGTCGATAGTACAGCCCCTGTAATTAGTCAATACCACTAAGAAAACGAAAGACATTAACATAATTATTATTTTTAGGAAAACCTTATTTGGTAAAGCACAGATACTCTACTACTACATGGGTGATCCCCGTTCAGGATTCGAACCCGCCACCCTCAGAGCATGGCAAGAAATCGCCAGTGTTAATGCAGAGGCTCTAAACCAAGTTCTCGCGGCAAAGGTAGCAACTACTAATGACACAATTGTCGCAATTACGACAATTGTGTCATTAGCAGCCGTCAGGTCGCCAGCTTATGTCACAACTGTGTTTTGACAATAGCAGGCGACTCTGTCACTCAAACAAATGGTAGCGAGCGTGTTGAAGCTTATTGTCACACAACTGGAAACCAGTAATTATTTGAGGCAAAAAACTATCACAAATACTGTATGATAAAATCTTTGATATACTTGCAATAGCATCCACTAATGACACAATTGTCGTAATTGCGTCATTAGTGGTCGACACGGCATTCAGAGTCACCAGCTAATGTCGCAATTGCGACAATAGCGATTGACTCTGCATACAGAGTCGCCTGCTAATGACGCAGTTACGACATTAGCTGGCGACCTGACAACTGCTAATGACACAATTGTCACAACTGTGTCGCAATTGCGACATTTGTGTCATTAGTAGTTGCTACATGGCTTTCGGGCTACCGACAGTCTCTAAGTAATGATCCTCATCTAAGAAGATAGTTGGTACCTGTATACCAGTCAGTTCAAATGTACGTGACGACACCATAATACCAGACTCTTTGGTGATTGCATCCTAATCTCTCCTCGTAGAGTTATGCCAAAAGTGTCACTGTAAGTGCAAACGAAACATCAGTTGATCAGGTTAAATGTGGGTTGATTCGCACCAATTAAAGTACAGTACTCGGGGACATGGCGATTACTGAGAAAGGGAGTTAATTGCCGCTATAAAGAAACCATAATTCCTGAGGAAATGAGGAATTAATAAAGTTTTATTGTGAAGATTTTCATCGCCAGTTGACAAGATCGTCACCTGTTATTTGGTCTCGGTGCTTTAGATTATGCTTGTTGGATATTTTATACGGCTCCAGGTCGTCAGTTCTCGTCAAGTACCAGAATCATATTATGGGGCTATATTCTCGTGTTTACAGTCTACTTTACACGTTGGCCCGTGGACTTTGTTTTGAATATATCACTCTAATAGACCGCAGCGGCGGAATAATGCAAACATTGAAACTTTAGCCGCCATCATCGCCTTCCCGTTCCCCAAAGCTATTTCAAATCTGCTTTCATGTCCAACAAATCTGTGTAATGCATCGCTCTGAGTGAGTGGATTCATCCGTATCAGTACAACCTGGCTAGCTGTAGTTTTTCTACAACATTTGACTTGATAGCCAAAGACTTGTAATGAAAAGTTATTGAAAGAGCACCCATGATCGCTCAATGGCTTCGTGCGAACTAGATTGTATTACAATATTTGTTTAAATAACTTCGGATGGCGATGCTAGTTTCCAGTTTGCTCAAGATATCAAGCAAATTGAGAAGCACTCACGCGGCTGAACGTTGTAAAAACAGACATTTGGTGATAGTGGGTCTGTTTTATGGGTTTCCTTGAGCACTAATTCAACGATTAAGGCGAATGGTGTAACCGCTATACGCCCAGGCTTCGACGTAATGGTCTTGCTGCTTTGAACCGTCTTATCGAAAACACACCTGGTATCTTTAGAACTAAAATAATCCCTCCTCTCTTTTCCACATTAAAATATATGAGACAGGGTTAAGGTTGGAGGCCAAGATAATTCTTCTCAAATCGTCTCACCAGAATATCATTATTCTGAAAGAACTTATAACTGAAAGGGGTCGTTTTTTAGAAAGTTTGAACTTCCTCTTGCCAATAAATGTGGTTCATTTGAAGTAACATATTTCTCAGTGCCTCCAGTTTAATTCACAGGGGCTCGTTACCGTTGTTATAACTGGTTAATTAGGTTGATGGGGGGGGGGTGTCGAGGAAGTAAAAAAACACATTTACTCCCTCGATCCCTCCCCACCAAATCAACCTAATTAAACACTTAAGTACGGTAAAAAAAGACCCTTTGGTGTAGCTGTTCGGCGGAACGTTTTGGACATGCCATCGTTCTATGCGGATTTGGGACCCGTTCGGCAACAAACAATATAAAGGTGCTTCCTGTTGCAAACTAGAAAGGAGTCGTTCGCCCCACAGGGGCTCGTTACCATTGTTAATTGGTTAATTATGTTGATTTGGAGACGGGTGGTGGAGGTCGAAAAGAACTCCACTAACCCTAAATCAACATAATTAACCAATTAACAACAGTATCGAGCCCCTGTGATTCGCACTTGGAATCAACAGGATGTAAAATGGAAAGATCGGGTCAAACAGAATCCTATAGAAACTGACTACGGTCTGCTACTTTTTAACACACAGCCAGTAACAATCGTTTCGAGATCTCTATAAACGATTGTTTTCTGAGAGTGAAGAAAAATTGCTAAGTAGCATATTACTGTCAGACATGTGACGAATCCACGACATTACGGCACGTGATATTTCGGTAAGCTACATTTCGGCACGCGAAATTTTGGCAACTTTTTCCCCCCACATCTGCAGTTACCTTAAGACGACGAGCTATATAATTCAGCAAAAAACTATATTACTTGTTTTGAGATACATGTACATAATGTACAGAAATATTACAGAGATAAATTGTAAATATTTTAGTAAATTCCCCATCAATCAGACTAACAGTTCAGTATAAGATCATGCCGAGTGAGGTTAAGCTTTTAATTTATCTGTAAAATCTGTAACGAATATATAATCACATTTATCTGGGATGTAAGTCATGTTCGTTTTAATAGGCCTAAAATTAAGCAAGTTTTGATATGCCTATAAATTATATCATGTAACAGGCATACGTTTCTAATCCTTTGACTCACTTGGTCAATTTTGACTCAATTTGACAACTGGACAATCAAGACAAAATTTTACATCTTGGTAGCCTGTCTGTATTTCAGGAAAAAAAGGTGAAAGTGTTTATCTTTGTAATTTTTTGGAAAGAGAAATAAAGTTCGCGTGCCTAAATGTCACTCCGCTCTGTTGAGAAATCCCGGCGCTTCCTTTGGTGGATTGCTGTTCCACATCTTTCACCGCTTTGTGCAGTTTAGTGACGGTCTTTCAATCAGTTATCGTTTCCTGGTCCTTCCCGAGTGATATGTTGTGTCTGCTGGCTAATTCTGTCCAGCCTAACACCAACACGAACTTAATGGTTACTGAATGATGCGATAAAACATAAACAGTTTAAGTAGCCTACTCTGAAACCGAAAACACTAGGTTTCCCCAGAAGTTTCAAATATATTAACATAAGTGTGAGAAACCAAGTTGGCAACATGTATGACTCTATGTCAAGCTGAAGTTTCGCAAAATATCTCAAAATCTTTCTAGAATTAATTTATTTTGATTTAATGTACGCTCTAACCACATGTTTAACACAGTTACACTGAAAATGAGGTTCAGTTTTAGAACATGTTTCAGCAACGTTTTTATGTTTTAAACACATCGATGTCTAAGTTGACACATAGGTGTTTACACAATAAACACATACGTGTTTAAAACCTAAACACATTTTAAATTGTTTAAACCCTTATCACGTTCAGACTGAAGCTTGTGCTCAAATTGAACCTCACTTTTAGTGTTCTACCCCTAATCCTGTGATTTACAGTGTACTTTGACTAATGTATGGTGACAAACTTTGGTTTTGATTTCATAGGCTAATCTCGTCACTGGGATTAATTCCTAGTCTTAAGGACACTGCGTCCTCCTGCAGACACTTTTACACACCCTCTATAATTGGTCTTTATACAGCTAAAAGTAAACCTTATAGCTAGGATAAATTATATATATGTTGAAAGCGCGTTTCTTAAGGATTTCAAATATATAAATGTGTTCACTGTAAATCTGTAGGGTGTGAAGATATTAAAATTTTAAAGAAATAATTTTTAAAAAATGAGCCTTTTAATTTAAACGGCTATTTTCAAAAAAGTATTCAACTTATCCTAACTTACATCATCATTTTATGTAGAAGACAGCTGCAACAAGAAATCCGTGTCAATTTTGGTCTAGTTCTCATTCTATTCACATTTACTTCAACTTCAAAGTTTAAAACTGTGAGTTGCTCGATTTTGTAAAGAAATATTCCATTAAATGTCAATAGAATGAGAACTAGAACAAAATTGATAAAACTGAGACACTGATTTCCTGTTGGAGTTGCCTTCTACAGGAAATGATGAAGTAAGTTAAGATAAGTTGAATGGTTTTTTGAAAATAGCATTTTATATTTTTAAATTAAATTTTAAATTAATTATTTTTTAAATCCAAATATCTTCACAACCTACAAGTTTACAGTGAACTAATTTATATATTTGGAATCCTTCAAAAATGTGCTTTCAAGAAATATATACTTTACCATAGCTATATATGAGGCATACTTTTAGCTAGAGCTATAAAGACAAGGTTTAGAGGATGTGTAAAAGTGTGTGCAGGGGGGCTCAGTACCCTTAAATAGCGAGTTAAATTGGAGATCTATTCGTTTGCTATCGTGGATATCAATGTCGAGATGGTTATAGTGGGCGGTACTGCAGAATGATACCATAGATAGGGAGGAGAACTAATAACAATCATCTAGAACTCAAAAGGGGTGGGGGGAGGGGGTGTTCTCGAATAATATCCTATTGCGCGTAACGGCGATGACAGGCCCGTCCCTATCTTGGAGGAGCGCTTCATGAAGTCTGTCTTGACAGTATCTCACAAAAACAGTTTCCCCGAATCAAAGCTAATTTTCATGGCCTTGTATCGCTTATCTGATGGACAGGCGACCAGTGATGGTCATTTCGGACAATTAAGCGCTTTAATGACAACACGAGGGGCATTTGCCAAAGGTCATTAATACCTTGTAATGCTTATGTCTGCCGCGGATGCTTGGGTCGGAAAACCTAATTTCATCCCGACTAATAGGGATATTTTACAAGGGATAAAACCCAGAAATAATTCGGGACTCATCTAGGGGGAATTAGCTGATGGTGATCACAGGCCCATTTAAATGACCCTGAAGGTGAATATCCGGACCGTAAAATTGGTGTACTACATCTTCAGTAATTCCGTGCCATCTTTTTTTGCCTAATCTCTTGACGTCGTTATACTCACTAAAACCAAAAGCGATTAAATGCGACCGCCATTTATGCGTTTCTTCACCACGAAAGTTGAAGAGGCGGTATCAAGGCAGTCACTCGACTCATATATTTCTGCGAGTCGACAGAGCTAGGTTAGTTAAATAATTTAGAGTTTCTAACTTGGAAAGAATATTTCGATAGAAATGTGTAAAACTGCACGATTCTTCGCACAAACATAGGCCTACATTTGACCACTAAATATGCAGTGTTGGATGAATTTGGGCACTCCATCGCACCGCTATGTTACCAAGAGGCTTTTAACGGAACCAGCCCAATTAATCTGCCGAGAATGTGTTTTTTTTTCTCTCTCTTTTTTTTCAGAATATCCCGTTTCACTAAAACAGGCGGTCTGGATCTATTTTCACCTTTGGATTATGCCATGTTCACTGATTCAATGATCTGCCCACCACCTGTTTTCTCAATTACAATAATTGTGGTAATCGTTTTGCTTATATAAGTTCATATCAATGGACCACTCCAACTGAAATGCCCCCCGAATGGTCTTAAAAATTTGAAAAGTGGGGGGGCGGGAATCACCTGGGTCAATGAATTAGGTTGGGGGCAGTGGTAGAAAAAAGAGAGAGAAAACCTGGGACAGAACTGAAGTTTCTTTTTGACGGGGGGGGGGGATTCTCGATATCTCGGGGGGGGGAGTTAGAGGGAGGGGATGCATATGTATTGCAGTGGGGGGGGGAGGGAGGGGGAGATTCTGAGGCCTGTTTAGCCCCGTTTTTAGCGATAACCACCCTGTTCCCGGAGTTGTTTTACATCTGGATGTCGATAGTCGATCTAGATGTTGATAGCCGAGCATCCTGAATGTTGTTTTAACAACCGACAGAGATCAAATACTTTTCTTTTCAGAAAGGTCGATGTTCATTTCTCGCACGCCAATTTAAATTGTCAGTTTCTGTAGGTTATGCAATTTCACTTTCGACAGGAGAATAAAGCCACAGATATCGATGCTTCTGATTGGCTGAAGCTACGTACAGGCATTAAAGAGGTCCGGGTATAGATATCTAGCGATATGTACGCGGACACGTACCAATAGCTGATGACAGCCGTGTTATTTATTCTAATATACCGTACTTAAAATGAACAAGTCATTTAAACCGATATGATACAGCACCTATTCCCCATAGAACACGGCACTTGATCATTTGTTTTCCAGCCGTCGTCTGCAGCCTTCCAGCATATATTCACCAATTGCAGGACCATTGCAATAGAAGAAGTTGTTGATTATTAGTCGGTCATTCAGTGGGCTAAATAGAGCGAAATACTTTTACAGTTCATAAAGCGATTTAGCTCCTGTGATATAGGGTATTCTCTTTCTTTACATACTTTAAGATGTCGACAAATTCAAAACACGTGGTGGAGACGAAAGGCTTCACCTACATATTGCAACTAAAATGATTATCGAGTTCTTTGTCTGATTTTGTTATAGTTTAACACGAGTTATCAATTCACAAACGAGGGGGAAAATGAAAATACATGCAATTATTATATATGGATGAGACATTTTCAGTCATTTTCATTTCAAAAGCATTGCTCATGTCGAATCGTATAAGAATCGAATTATCCTGGAACTGTCAACGGGGGAGGTATTTTTTTATGAGTTTAAATAGTTCATTGGCAAGAGGGTGCAACACACCTTAAATCAAAGATGTCACTTACTGTCTGAATACTGATGGGGGACCGCGAACTTATTAAATTTAACACTCGGTCCCTTAAAACCGTTTAGATTAATGAAGTTTTATTCGTTCGCAGATCAACCTTTCAAGTGGCATGTTCATCGAGAAATATTTTCGGCAGGAATTCCCCGGAGTCGCCCAAAGGTTGTTCAATGTCACTGCCACCTCGCCTATCCGAATTCTCTAATTACTGGACGAACGAAGCTCGCTAATTAAACAACATCTTACGCCGTGACAAAACCCACGACCCGCACCCGGTGGCCTGGGCAAGCTTGTCATTGGCGGAAAATCAATTGCAGATGTTATCGTAGTAGTGTATCTCAGAGTAATGAGTCGGACGATTAACCGAATGAAGTTAGGTTAAATTACCCGGCTCATCAGTAAATTTGATTTCTGGCCCAAGTCCTCATTCCCATGAACCGATCCTATCTATGTCGAACCCCATTCGTAACTTCTCCGGGATATTCAGTAGAATTAGTCCCTGGGATGACATAGACTCCATGATGTCTTTGTGATGCATTGCCGCCACCAGAACTATATATTAATCCGCCTTTTTCGCATTACTCCTTAGACAAAACAATTGCCCCGGCGCATCGACAGATGCATTGGTGAGGGGACCCCGGCTTCAATTTGTGGTTCGCATTTTCTGCATATAAACCTAGGCTGCAGTGTGGAAACTATTTCTAATCATTGATAACTTGACTATTTACGACTGGGAGAAGGGGCGGGCTCATCCCATATTTCCATTATCTCTGGGACCAGAGAGCTGAAACTTACCACACTATATCTTTTGGTCAAGTTACCAGAGTGAAAAAAAATTCCAAGATGGCCACAGTGATGACGTCACAGTGACACCATTTTCCCACAAAACATATATTTTTCTACGAAGATTGGCTGGGCGAACACCTTTGTGTTTTTTTTAAATGGGAGGGGGGAGCGATATTGGATTTCGCCTTCCTCAATCATTAACTGATTCGTATATTTTCCCTCACTCATGTGCTCTTCCCAGTGCTCCGAACATGCGCCGTCCGATTCCTTAGCATTGACCTACTTTCAGGGTTGGGGGGGATGGGGCTCACTGAGACGTGTCTTCTGGGTCATCGCGCCTGCGCAGTGCGTGCGTGCGGGAAGTGCACTGTGGAATCGTGGGTGCATGATAAAATCGGACTTGGAACAAAATCGGTCAATCACGCAAAACAACCCGGAAACACGGCCTTGACATGAAAACACTGGAAAAGTTTTATGTGACGCGAATAATTGAAAAGCACACCTTGTGGGAACAGTCACGGAACGGCCGAAACAACAAGTCTATAGGTCCGTGATCGAGTTAGAGAGATACTACAGTACTCAAAACGGACCCGTCAGTGATAACATTAATAAACCATGGCAGGGGAAAAGTCTGGACATGTCTGGTGTGCGCCTAGCGACGGAGGGGATAACTGACCCAATTCCGGCTTATACTCCTGAATATTTGTAATACAAAGAACCCTATACCGGTATGTCCTCATCATGTCTATATCGGGCTGTAACGAGTATCGAACGTTTCGTGGTTGGAGTGATCGCTGTCGTTTCGCCGTTCCATAACATAAAATGGCGTCTGTAGTATCCAATAACCCGGATGGCATCGATCGTGGCGCCATCTGAACACGAAGGGTGCATGTAAAAAGCTGACTCGGAAAAATATTCGGAAAATGGCTCGCCATAGCATGGATCACTAGCAATTATTTTGTGGAGCAAAGGATAGGATGTGTAGATTCGATGGATCAGACTTACTCTGTAAAGTAGAACGGCAGGGATCACAGGGTCTTTGGTTGACGAATTGAAAGGAACGATATGCCATATTTCAAATTGATGGGAAAATAGCTTCTTTATTTTTGTTCTGATTGAATCGAAGTATGTTTTTGAAACGATACGAGTAACATCTGTGGCACGACAGAGAGAACGCAATTAAGAGTCATCCACTAAAGCATAAAATAAACATAAATTATGAGATGCGCAGCTGCAAGGCTTTAAATCAGTTGATTCTGACACTCTCCGTGGGTCGTTTGTTCTTTAATGCTGCCATCGATTTGCATGTTTGGAAGTGCGCCGAATAAAATTTCTCAATCGCTCCGTCATGCGCATGAAGATAACGGGAGACGGTTATAAATGGTATCATCATAAAAGCAGGCATTTTCATTTTATCCAGCCAATTTCTACGTTCTCACTTCGAACCTGCCTTGATTTATCTGACCCCTTCAGTGTTCAAAATCCGAGGTGTAAATTTCACCTACTAACGACAGAAGAACAAATCAGAATGTACACATCGATTGCGAGTGAAGTCACGTAGAGTGACATCATCCTCTATTAGCGGCGTCTTTCCTCCTAATAAGGTGCCCACTATTTAGGTCAGCCAATCAATAACGCTCTTGTGCGACCCATTTCGAATTTCAAATGTTTTCGAGGTCAGTGACGTCTCGTGTCTATTTATAAGTTATTTGAACATTGAAGGGGTCCAGATATATATCAAGGGAAGTTCGAAGTGGGAACGTAGAAATTGGCTGGATAAAATGAAGATTAAAAGCTGGGGGCAAATCCTGTCGCAAAAGGCGCAGCAGACGTGTCAGAAAAGCCCGGTGTGGTGGAGGAGTCACGTGCCCCCCCCCCCCCCCCCCCATTCTCTCGCGTATGCGGATACACACTTCCTCTGTCGATCAATTGGATACCAGTGCAATCAGAGGGTGTTACACGGACAGTTTAAGAGGTTACAAACTTTTGCATCGAAAGAATGATGGCAAGCCGATATCACCAAATGATTTGCTGATCAGCAAATATTTATATTCGATGATATCATTAAATATGGCGGAATGTAAGAGAAGGAACCAGTTGCATAACATTAGGCTTCAGTTATATTACGACCGGGGAGGAAGGAGGAGAGAGACGGGTGCCTTCTTGCCTTCTTGTGACAGAGTAGTCTCACGATATCACGAATGCAGGTGATGATATCAGCAGATTAACCTATTTGATGATATCAGTAGATTAAAGTATTTGATGATATCAGCAGATTAACGTATTCGATGATATTGTCAAATGCTTTGCTGGTATATCATCAGATGGTTTGCTGATATCATCAAATCATTTAGCGATAAAAGTAAATCATTTGAAGATATCAGCAAATGTTTATTGATATAAGCAATGCTAATCAATAAAAAAGTAAAACGGTTTGCCATACGAGCGTATGTAAGTGCAACCTATCGTTCCAACATCATGTTACTATAGAATCTTATACGTTCTTCAGTCGAAGATCGCAATTAGTGACCACACCTCTTATTAACATATCCTTCGTAGTAGCTTGGCGACATCTTCATCGATAAATGTGAGATCATCGATAAATGTGGAAATACTGCCGATAAAATAATGACGTCTAACCAAACTATTGGAATATTATTATTTGCTTGATCGAACCGTAAAAGTATGTTCTATGGAAAGCAGCCTTTTAAATTCAACGCTATATTTCTCTGCGTGAATGAAGAATGGAGAATTTGGTTTGTTGGAACAAACATAAACACGGACTTGTGTTAAAAATAATGTAAGAGAGAGAAAATTAGATGTAACCTCGCGTTCAGCAATATTTCAACTACATATCGAGGATCAAATAAAACTCAATCTAAGTACCGGTACGACAATAAATATAGTCAACAATCAAACAACAATCTGAAAGTGATCCAGAATTTGCATACATGAACATTTATTCAATAAACCGATTGCTGTCTCACTCGAATAAAAAGATCTTCCAAAATAACTGCTGGATAAAAAGAATCTCTTACAACCTTAACATCTAAATATGTTTCACTGAGAGTTTCTCATGACATGGAATACACATCGAAGCTGGTTCTGTTTTAAAATTCATGTTTCAGACTTATTCGTGTATGGCCGATTTTACAACGTCTGATTACAGGCTGATCAAAGCACTGAAGACCGCTGATGAGAATAAACTATTGTTTGAAAATGATATAAACGGTGTGTGCAATATACCAGCAGGTATATCAAAGAAGCATACAACATAAAAAAAAGTGTTGTAAACCCTGCAATCAGAGAAGGAAATGCCAAATAGGTACCGATAAATGTACAAGAAAAATCGTGTGTTGTTATATAGAAATAATCGCGATAAACCTTAAATACATCAATGCGCAAAATTGGTATGGTTAATTGATTGTTGAAACATAAAATAAAATGCTGGCGATGCGTTAATCAGAATCACTTGTGAGACAAACACGGTATAAAACGAGAAAAGAGGGTTTTACAGAGTTTGTGTGTAGACGTGCGAACTCGTAATCACCATGCCACTTGTAAACTTCAACTACTCCGACCAATTTAGCACGCCAAGCACTCATGTATTTTATCGGGGTTTAATTGCGGTTTAACGAGTTGACGTGGGATGATGTTACGCGATAATTCCGCGTATATCAAATATCGCCCTCTGCGTGATTTGTCGAGATCCGCTCGCCAAGGTTGTCTAACTCTTCTCAGAGAGTCTCGCTAAAACTGTCACTTCTCCACCACCTGCGTTTTATCGGAATCAATTACTGACCAGACGGCGGGTCAAGAAGCGACACGAGCGGTGATAAATTCCCATAGTTCTCTGTCATCAACATTGGAGGCCGAGCCATCACCACTTGAACTTGCCTTTTTCCGTACGTTTAAGTGCGGCGTTGCGTTTTTCTTTTTCGTTCCAGACTCGCGGCATCAGATTTCAAGGAGAAACAATTTCCAGTTTCAAATATATTGAGGCAAGGTTAATACACATGAGCAGTGTGACTAACGTCACAGGACCTACGAAGTACAGTAGGCATTAGGACTCGAACACGAACTGAACTCTTGGAAATCCCCACCCCCAGTTGAAATCCTGCTCATATTAAGATGGGCACCGCCCAAGTCAGAATCGCCAGTGCTTTTCATCAAAAATCACCAGAAATTTTCATCAAAAATAGGTCAGCTCAAAACTTGTTGGTAACAGTCTCTTAATGCGCCTTCATTCCAAAATAAATAACGATCGCCGATTTAATTTTACAATTTCTTAATTAAAGGAAACAGATTGAATAATATAGGTTTAGTAGATTTCAAGCTTTACGTGTGAAAATACATTTACATCTCTTTAATGGTTTTCAGTGCCCTTGTCCAGGATCAAAACAACTTTTTGAATCACATTATTTTCCCAACAATACAACACATTTTTATATATAGTACTATAGTAGAAAGGTAGCATTTATGTAGTTTACGGTAATTCAACTCAAGACCCTACACCTTCTATGCACAAGATAATAATGATTCTATGTGATTCTCCTGAGCATAGCCGGTAAAGACGAATAAATAGCGTCTCTACATCTTCTGTAATAGGGCCATGTGGCATAGTGGACTATTTCAATGACAGGGTATTTTTAGACGGACAGTAACTGATACTCATTGGCGATAAAACGCTGGAGCAAAACAGACCACAGTTTTCTTGGCAATGATGAAATGATTGGATGTGAAAGAGGATACATGTTACAGACTAAACCTTACATATATATATAGCAATATATTGAAGTGTTAATTATAAATCTAATTTTCATCAGAATTATTTCAGATCAGAACTTGATGGTAACAATGCCCTAATGCACGCTCATGCCAAAAATCAAGGTTCTGATGTCAACGGTTCTCCTTATTTTGCCGACGATAGGATTCGGATGGACTCACTCATTACCGGACAATTTGCGATCTGTAGCCTACTTCGTAGGAATATTACGAAAGACAAATTGTCGCTTTCAAATCTATCCATTTGGGAGTTGATCGAAAGCCAAGCCAATAACACAGACAAACGCGAGTGTACTTGACACTATGGGCTACGTTATTTGGACAGAAAGAGTCTTTTTTTTATGCTATTTGTTTTATTGAACCATTGGCGACATTTTCTTAACGGGCTAATCACCACTCTTTAGAATGCTTACGTGATCGGTTTTTGGTGATGTAAATAATGTCAGCTCCCAAATGATTACAAAATCACTGCATGTTTTCATTATCACTGACTTTGACATGAGCACATGCATTTGTTTATTATTGATCCAATCACTTCCAAGAAGCTTCCGTGTTCGCGCAGTAGTTTCAACCTTCTACCATCGCCGGCAAGCCTGTTGTCCTTTTTAAGAGTATCGTGACTTAAATTTACAGTTATTACACTAAAATAGATGTATTTATAGAAACCAAATTAAGAACAAAAATAACTGACTTGGAGTTGCACAGATTGATGACGTCATCATAAAAAGAATCAGCCCGCCTCCAAACATTAGAGAGCGATTGGTTACTACGCCAGCTTATCATTCCAGTGAGCTTTCTTGGCTCCGTGGCTGTTTCCGGTCCCCAAATGACGTTACATTCAGGGTACGGTACCCTATTTGAACCTTATTCTTGTCCGCTTTCGAGTCACCCTATACTGGACCCCATTGTTGTCCTGGCGAAGGTTTGCGACTTTTCGACCATAGATAGATAGATAGACAGATACATTGGAGTGATAAAAAAACACAGATACGGTAAATTATATTTGTTTAAAAAAATTTAAAAACAACAATATGTACAGACCGAAGGAACGGGACCCAGCATACTTCGGTTTTAGGTCACTATATTTGGAGAAATCCGTTAAGCCGCTGGAAACTAAATAGCAAAAGAGGATAACGAGAGGCAATGCATGGAGAATGATATATTTGCATATATAGGGAATAGCCAGCTCTAAATGACGTAGCCCAAATTAAACATGATCAACTGTGACGATGCGAAACGAAAGAATGTCACAGGAGGTCCATTTTATTATGCGTCTCGTTAGGACATCTCTCACCTGAATTGTAAACCCAACCTCGCCATCATGGGTCCCAAAATTTGCACTCATTGCTGATCACAGTTTTAATGTGAGATCCATCACCCTTTCAAGGAAAGGGTGGAAAAAGGTGATGGTCTCATCGTTTTAGGGTGAAAAGTATCACATTTTTCTGGTTGTGTGTAAGATTTCTCTCATGAGTTTCAGTTCAAAATATTCCCTATTTGTAAGAAGATTGAAAACCCCATAAAAAACGGCCATAAAACAAAGTAATCTAGTTAAACCAAGATGGTAAATCAGGGGAATACCATCTAGACCTGACGCCATGAAATATCTTAAATTTTGAATTATCTTAAAATAAGCTAATCACGACAATTTGTACCTTTTCACTTTGACAATGATAGACCTTCGCACGGCACCATCTTTTGATATTTTCTACCGCCTAACAAGCAAGGCATTTCGGCGAGAGTAAACCCTTTGATGTTTACGTTTACCACGCACACTGTCTGAAAATAATGATAGTTTCCCGATAATGTTTACCCGGTACTTTATTGGTTCACGTGCTACCGTGTGTAATTACTGTGGGCGTGATTTTGAAATTGTTTCAGCAAGCTAGCCACCAGATTGGCTAACAGATTTAGTTTGAAATTTCGCACGGGATTTATATAGCGCTGAAGTCAGATATAATATTCCGTGATATTATATCTGAGTTTACTGAGATTGAATACCAAGCCAACCAGCGCTTTAAGAAACGAGGAACATAAATAAGGAATTATTGAAAATATTTCGGAAAACTCAATCATATGATATATCTTGGTTACATTGTGATGAAGCTAGGCTCTTGTCATCTTCACCAGCCAAGTCAACTACATCGCAAAGCTCTCTACCGAGCAACGTGATGTACGTCGACTTGGCTAGAGAAGATGGGCTCTTGTAAAACAGAAGCATATTCACAAACCCGTCTGTATCGACGTGATGGGGAATAAAAAGTCGGAATAAAACACTTTTGCGGTCTGCTTTCTGTACGCTTTATAAGCATGTCGTCACTGAATTAGCGTTTCCGGATGTACAGACGAAAAAGTGAATGTGTTTTGTTTCCATTTAAACTATTGCCGAGATAAATGCGCAGTTTAATTTACTAATTACATTAAAACGTTCGCTTAATTGAGTAATAAATGTGCCAAGCGTTTAATCACGTGTAATTGCGGATGTCTATCTGCGATCGCAACTCAAGAGATAGCGCAAACCGGACGAATGGCAGAAACCGAGAATGAAAGACAATGCGATCACTTGTTGACTTGTCGAATACGTGTAACATTGTCGTGATTATGACAGACCACCGCAGTTTAACAGTTACCGCCTCGCCTTCCACCAGCATTGAAGGCTGTAGAAAGTGATCCTGACCATGCGGCTAATTATAAGCTCCCCACATCCACAGTTTATGTTACAGCGAACGGAACCATTAGGCCAGCCCACGGTATCGCAATTCCATGGATTCTTATCGTCCGTCGGCCGTTTTATCTGAGATACGTGGTATTAAAACTACTTTTGTCGATATAGTACAGAACCTGTAATTAATCAATACCACTAAGAAAGAGAAAGACATTAACATAATTATTATTTTTAGGAAAACCTTACTTCGTAAAGCACAGATACTCTACTACATGGGTGATCTTCGTTAAAGATTCGAACCCGCCACCCTCAGAGCATGCCACGAAATCGCCAGTGTTAATGCAGAGGCTCTAAACCAAGTTCTCGCGGCAAAGGTAGCAACTACTAATGACACAATTGTCGCAATTACGACAATTGTGTCATTAGCAGCCGTCAGGTCGCCAGCTTATGTCACAACTGTGTTTTGACAATAGCAGGCGACTCTGTCACTCAAACAAATGGTAGCGAGCGTGTTGAAGCTTATTGTCACACAACTGGAAACCAGTAATTATTTGAGGCAAAAAACTATCACAAATACTGTATGATAAAATCTTTGATATACTTGCAATAGCATCCACTAATGACACAATTGTCGTAATTGCGTCATTAGTGGTCGACACCGCATTCAGAGTCACCAGCTAATGTCGCAATTGCGACAATAGCGATTGACTCTGCATACAGAGTCGCCTGCTAATGACGCAGTTACGACATTAGCTGGCGACCTGACAACTGCTAATGACACAATTGTCACAACTGTGTCGCAATTGCGACATTTGTGTCATTAGTAGTTGCTACATGGCTTTCGGGCTACCGACAGTCTCTAAGTAATGATCCTCATCTAAGAAGATAGTTGGTACCTGTATACCAGTCAGTTCAAATGTACGTGACGACACCATAATACCAGACTCTTTGGTGATTGCATCCTAATCTCTCCTCGTAGAGTTATGCCAAAAGTGTCACTGTAAGTGCAAACGAAACATCAGTTGATCAGGTTAAATGTGGGTTGATTCGCACCAATTAAAGTACAGTACTCGGGGACATGGCGATTACTGAGAAAGGGAGTTAATTGCCGCTATAAAGAAACCATAATTCCTGAGGAAATGAGGAATTAATAAAGTTTTATTGTGAAGATTTTCATCGCCAGTTGACAAGATCGTCACCTGTTATTTGGTCTCGGTGCTTTAGATTATGCTTGTTGGATATTTATACGGCTCCAGGTCGTCAGTTCTCGTCAAGTACCAGAATCATATTATGGGGCTATATTCTCGTGTTTACAGTCTACTTTACACGTTGGCCCGTGGACTTTGTTTTGAATATATCACTCTAATAGACCGCACAGCGGCGGAATAATACAAACATTGAAATTTTAGCCGCCATCATCGCCTTTCCGTTCCCCAAAGCTATTTCAAATCTGCTTTCATGTCCAACAAATCTGTGTAATGCATCGCTCTGAGTGAGTGGATTCACCCGTATCAGTACACCCTGGCTAGCTGTAGTTTTTATACAACATTTGACTTGATAGCCAAAGACTTGTAATGAAAAGTTGTTGAAAGAGCACCCATGATCGCTCAATGGCTTCGTGCGAACTAGATTGTATTACTATATTTATTTAAATAACTTCGAAAGGCGATGCTAGTTTCCAGTTTGCTCAAGATATCAAGCAAATTGAGAAGCACTCACGCGGCTGAACGTTGTAAAAACAGACATTTGGTGATAGTGGGTCTGTTTTATGGGTTTCCTTGAGCACTAATTCAACGATTAAGGCGAATGGTGTAACCGCTATACGCCCAGGCTTCGACGTAATGGTCTTGCTGCTTTGAACCGTCTTATCGAAAACACACCTGGTATCTTTAGAACTAAAATAATCCCTCTCTTTTCGACATTATAATATATGAGACAGGGTTAATGTTGGAGGCCAAGATAAGGGACCGTGCAAAATTTATTGATGGGGTAGGACTAGACTCGTACCCAGCTCCAATTCGCTATCGCTCTGTGGAGACTAGTTATCGACAGGCATTTTAAATCAGCACTGCACAGTGATTGGCCCATATGGTATTCTCCACCCGCCATGCCCCTCCATGCTTGTTTGGACGTCGTGGTAGTCGTAGAAGCGAGGGCTTTATTTAGGAAACATACCATAATCGCTCATCGCTCATCAAATCTTACAAAGGATCTATATAATACTTGGTGGATTGGTGGCCGCAGCGCTCAAGGCCCTTTATCGCACCATAGACGAGTACTGGTCACTAGATACACACGAACAACAACAACAACACATATTGACATTGGTCTATTTACCGGTCTAGATTTAGACCGGTAATTCAGCCAATCAGAGAATACAAAATGCCTGTCGCTTACTAGACCCCAACGGTGCGTGTGAGTTGGGGGCTAGGTACGAGTCTAGGGTAGGACCGGTGCAAACAGTGGGGGGACCAGGACTTCTTTTTCTCGCTAATTTATGTAGGACATTAATATTTTTTACGTAACTATCCATAGGACCAAGAGTTTTTTTTCAAAAATAAATAAAGAAAAAATACGAAGCTGCGCATCTGAAAACCCCTCGACTCTGGGTCCTGATTCGATAGGCTTCTGGGTCATGGCCATATGGTGTGCCCAGGGATGTCATTCTTGAGATATGTCGGTAATGAGATTTCAAAATGAAGAGTTGAATTGTATTGAAGATATGTATCATTGATGATTTTGCATAAATTAAAGATGGCCACCAAGGCTTCCGCCCAATCAGAAAAGCCGGCTTGGTAATTTATTGAAAGCCTCCTGAGGTATCGATGATGCACAAACTTTCATACTGAACAGTTGAATGGCATCAGAGATATGTACATGTATCATATATAAAAGATGTCCACCAAGGTTTCCATCAATCAGAAAAAAACGGTTTGCTAATTTATTGAAAGTCTCTTGATGTATCGATGATTCACCAACTTTCATATTGAACAGTTGAATGGTATCAGAGATATGTACATGTATCATTAATGAGTGCATAAAATAAAGATGGCCATCGAGGCTTCCGCCCAATCAGAAAAGCCGGCTTGGTAATTTATTGAAAGCTCTTGATGTATCGATCGGATGATGCGCCAACTTTCATATGGAACGGTTGAATGGTGTCAGAGACATGTACATGTATCAGTAATGGGCTTCTAGATGATGACCATATGTGTCATTCAAGCTTGGCGTTATTTGCATAACAAAAAACTTTGCTCAGGCGGGTTTCCTATTGGAGGGGGAGGTCCATACAAAAGAGGACCCTTGAGATAGTGAATAAAATACTCTAAATATCAACATTGAATATCAGTCTGGTATCTGTGAACTACAGTGTATATGCCTGACAACATGAACCCCCTGAAACAAAGACCCTTTTATCACTGAACAACTAGCATGTTAAATACAATGCACTCTAAATTTCCATACTTATAAAAATGTGCAAAAGTATATGTGCATATCACATATTAGTTAGGGGGTGGTGTTTACAGATGCGGCTCACCAAATCCGGGTACATGTAGGTCACAACATAGATAGGACCAGAACTTTTTTTACCCAAGATCCAGATAGGACTCGTAGTTTTTTTTTGTTCGAAGATTGCTAAGTAACACATTTTTAATCTGAGTGGTAGCATATCACCTCCCCATCAAATCACCAAGGATTTTTTTAGCTGATTTTCCTTGTTGCACCGGTCCTACCCCCTCGATAAATGTTGCATGGTCCCTAATTCTTCTCAAATCGTCTCACCAGAATATCATTATTCTGAAAGAACTTATAAGGCTGGACTAACTGAAAGGGGTCGTTTTTAGAAAGTTTGAACTTCCTCTTACGAATAAATTTGGTTCATTCGGAGTAACATATTTTTCAGTGCCTCCAGTTTAATTCACAGGGGCTCGTTACCGTTATTATAACTGGTTGATTGGGGTGGGGGGGGGGGTGTCGAGGAAGTCTAGAAACACATTTACTCCCTCGATCCCTCCCCATCAAATCAACCTAATTAAACACTTAAGAACGGTAAAAAAGACTCTTTGGTGTAGCTGTTCGGCGGGACGTTCTGGACATGCCATCGTTCTATGCGGATTTGGGACCCATTCGGCAACAAACTATATAAAGGTGCTTCTTGTTGCAAACTAGAGAGGGGTCGTTCGCACCACAGGTGCTCGTTACCATTGTTAATCATGTTGATTTGGGGAGGGGTGGTGGAGGTCCAGAAAAACTCCTCCAAATGAACATAACAAACCAACTAACAACAGTAAGAAGCTCCTGTGATTCGCACTTGGAATCAACAGGATGGAGAATGTAAAGATCGGGTCCAACAGAATCCTATAGAAACTAAATACGATCTGCTTCTTTTTAACACACAGCCAGTAGCAATCGATTCGAGATCTCTATCAACGATTATTTTCTTAGAGTGAAGAAAAATTGCTAAGTAACACATTTTTAGTCTGAGTGGTAGCATATTACTGTCAGACGTGACGAATCCACGACATATTGCGGCACGTGATATTTCGGTAAGCTACATTTCGGCACGCGAAATCTTGGCAATTTTTCCCCCACCTCTGCAGTTAGCTTAAAAAGACGAGTTATAATGCAGCAAAAAACTATACTACTTGTTTTGAGATACATGTACATAATGTACAGAAATATATGGAAGATTTTACAGAGATAAATTGTAGATCTTTCAGTAAATTCTCCACCAATCAGACTAACAGTTCAGTATAAGATCATGCCGAGTGAGGTTAAGCTTTTAATTTATCTGTAAAGTCTGTAACGAATATATAATTACACTTATCTGGGCTGTAAATCATGTTCGTTTTAATAGGCCTAAAATTAAATAAGTTTTGATATGCCTAAATTATATCATGTAACATGCATACTATTCTAATGCTTTGACTTACTTGGTCAATTTTGACTTAATTTGACATCTGGAAAATCACTGCAAAATTTTATATCTTGGTAGCTTGTCTGTATTTTAGGAAAAAAAGGTGAAAATGTTTATCTTTGTAATATTTTGGCCAGCGATATAAAGTTCCCACGTGGCGAAATGTCGTACCCGCCCCTTTGTGCCGAAATGTCGCGTGCCGAATTGTCGCGGGTCGAAATGTCGCGTGCCTAAATGTCACTTAGCCCCGTTGAAGAGAAATTCCGGCGCTTCCTTTGGTGGATTGCTGTTCCACATTGTAACGGCCGAAATGCATTGCAGATGTCACTTTCCGTGCATTGTGTTAATTGATAGTCCGTTTTCGGTTTTCGGTTCTCGTTTGTTTCACCGCTTTGTGCAGGTAAAGTGACCGTCTTTCAATCAGTTATCGCTTCCTGGTCCTTCCCGAGTGATATGTTGTCTGCTGGTTAATTCTGTCCAGTCTAACACCAACACGAACTTAATGGTTACTGAATGATGAGATAAAACATAAACAGTTTAAGTAGCCTACTCTGAAACCGAAAACACTAGGTTCCCCCAGAAGTTCCAAATATATTAACATAAGTGTGAGAAACCAAGTTGGCAACATGTATGGCTCTATATGTCGTGCTGAATTTTCGCAAAATATCTCAAAACCTTTCTATAATTAATTAATTTTGATCTAATGTACGCTCTAGCCACATGTTTAGGGTTAGAACACAGTTACACTGAAAAAGAGGTCCAGTTTTAGAACACGTTTTTATGATTTAAACTCATGTATGTCTAAGTTAACACGTAACCCTTATCACGTTCAGACTGGAACTTGTGCTCAAATTAAACCTCACTTTTAATGTTCTACCCCTTAGCCTGTGATTTACAGTGTACTTTGACTAATGTATGCATGGTGACAAACTTTGGTTTTGATTATTATAGGCTAATCTCGTCACTGTGACTAATTCCTAGTCTTAAGGACACTGAGCCCTCCTGCAGACACTTTTACACACCCTCTATAATTGGTCTTTATACAGCTAAAAGTATAACTTATAGCTATGATAATGTATATATTTGTTGAAAGCGCATTTCTTAAGGATTCCAAATATATAAATGTGTTCACTGTAAACCTGTAGGTTGTGAAGATATTCAAACGGCTTTTTTTTCAAAAAAAAGTATTTAACTTATCGTAACTTACATCATCATTTTTTGTAGAAGACACCTCCAACAGGAAATCTGTGTCTCGGATTTGTCAATTTTGATCTAGTTCTTATTCTATTCACATTTACTTCAACTTCAACGTATAAACTTCAACTGTGAGTTGCTCGATTTTGTAAAGAAATAGTCCATTAAATGTCAATAGAATGAGAACTAGACCAAAATCAATAAAACTGAAACACGGATATCATGATGGCGTTGTCTTCTACAGGAAATGATGAAGTTTAGAAAAGTTGAATACTTTTTTGAAAATAGCATTTTAAAATTTTAAATTAAATTCTAAATTAATTATTTTTTAAATCCAAATATCTTCAAAAACTACAGGTTTACAAATGAACAAATTTATATATTCGGAATCCCTAAGAAGTGTGCTTTCAATTATATATACATTACCAAAGCTATGAGGAATACTTTTAGCTAGAGCTATAAAGACAGACAAGGTACAGAGAGTATGTAAAAGTGTAGGAGGACCCAGAACCCAAAATAGGAAGTTAAATTGGAGATGGTACTCGAATAATATCCTATTGCTCGTAACGGCGATGGCAGGCCCGCCCCCTATCTTGGGATAGCGCTTCATAAAGTCTGTCTTGGCAGTATCTCACAAAACCAGTTTCCCCGAATCAAAGCTAATTTTCATGGCCTTATATCGCTTATCTGATGGACAGGCGGCTATAGTGATGGTCATTTCGGACAATTAAGCGCTTTAATGACAACACGAGGGGCATTTGCCAAAGGTCATCAACACCCTGTAATGCTTATGTCTGCCGCGGATGCCTCTTTCGAGAAGGCTAATTTCGTCCTGACTAAAGAGAGATATTTTACAAGGGATGAAATCCAGAAGTATTCGGGACTCATCTAGAGGGAATTAGTTGATGGTGATCACAGGCTCATTTAAATGACACTGAAGGTGAATATCCGGGCCGTAAAACTGGTGTACTATATCTTCAGCAATACCGTGCCATCTTTGTTTGCCTAATCTCTTGACGTCGTTATACTCGCTAAAACCAAGAGCGATTAAATACGACCGTCATTTATGCGTTTCTTCACCACGAAAGTTGAAGAGGCGGTGTATGCATTCAATAATGTGTTGGATGGATTTGGGCGCTCCATCGCACCGCGATGATACCGAGAGGCTTTGAACTGAACCAGCCCAGTTAATCTGTCGAGAATCTTGATGGACAAATGAAGTAGATAGATTTTAAAACGTACGCTTTTTTATTTTTAGTATCCCGTTCGCCGGTTCAGCTGCATCCTATTAGATTAGGCAGTCTGGATCTATTTTCATCTTTGGCTCATGCGAAATAGAAGAAAGGTTGGCGTTTTGCTTCAAGGCAGTCACTCGACTCATATATTTCCGCGAGTCGACAGAGCTAGGTTAGTTAAAATAATTTAGAGTTTCTAACTTGGAAAGAATATTTCAATAGAATTATGTAAAACGGCACGAACATAGGCCTATAACATTGACCACTAAATATGCAATGTTGGATGAACTTGGGCGCTCCCTCGCACCGCGATGTTACCAAGAGGCTTTTAGCGGGCCCATCCCAATTAATCTGCCGAGAAGATTTAGGTTGGGGGCAGGGGTAGAAAAAAAGTTGTTTTTTGGGGGGGGGGGAGAATTTTCGATATCTCGGGGGGCAATTGCGTTTAAACGGTTCGCGAACCCAGTCTCGACAGCCCCGTCTTTAGCGATAACCACCCTGTTCCCGGAGTTTTTTTTACATCTGGATATCAATAGTCGATCTAGATGTTGATATCCGAGCATCCTGAATGTTGTTTTGACAACCGACAGACTTTTCTTTTCAGGACGTCGATGGTCATTTCTCGCACGCCAATTTAAATTGTCAGTTTCTGTAGGCGATGTAATTTCACTTTCGACAGGAGAATAAAGCCACAGATGCTTCTAATTGGCTGAAGCACCGTACAGGCATTAAAGAGGTCCGGGTATAGATATCTAGTGATATGTATGCGAAAATGTACCCAAAGCTGATGACAGCCGTGTTATTTATTCTAATACACCGTACTTAAAATGAACAAGTCATTTAAACGGTATTTGATACAGCACCTATTCCCCCGGCACTTGAACATTTGTTTTTCAGCCATCATCATCACCCTGCAGCCTTCCAGCATACATTCACCAATTGCAGGACCATTGCAATAGAAGAAGTTGTTGATGTTTTAATAAGATCGAGTTCCGGTTATTAGTCGGTCAGTCAGTGGGCAAAATGGAGAGTGAAATACTTTTACAGTTCATGAAACGATTTAGCTCCTGTGATATAGGGTATTCTCTTTCTGTCCATACTTTATGGTGTCGACAAATTCAAAACACGTCGTGGGGACGAAAGGTTCACAGATATATACCAACTAAACTGATCATCGACTGGAGTTCTTTATCTGATTTTGTTACAGTTTAACACGAGTTATCAATTCACAAAAGAGGAAAAAAAAATTAAATACATGTAATTATTGTATATGGATGAGACATCTTTAGTCATTTTCATTTCAAAGGCATTTCTCATGTCGAATCGTATAAGAATCGAATTATCCCGGAACTGTCAACGAGGGAGGTATTTTTTATGAGTTTAAATAGTGCATTGGCAAGAGGGTGCAACACACCTTAAATCAAAGAGATCACTCATTACTGTCTGAATACTGACGGGGGAACGCGAACTTAATATATTTAACACTTGGTCGCTTAAAACCGTTTGGATTAATGAAGTTTTATTCGTTCGCAGATCAACCTTTCAAGTGGCATGTTCATCGAGAAATATTCCCGGCAGGAATTCCCCGGAGTCGCTCAAAGGTTGTTCGATGTCACTGCCACCTCGCCTATCCGAATTCTCTAATTACTGGACGAATGAAGCTCGCTAATTAAACAACATCTTACGCCGTGACAAAACCCACGACCCGCACCCGGTGGCCTGGGCAAGCTTGTCATTGCCGGAAAATCAATTGCAGATGCTATCGCAATAGTGTTTCAGAGTAATGAGTCGGACGATTAACCGAATGAAGTTGTTTAAATTACCCGGTTCATCGGTAAATCTGACTTCTGACCCAACTCCTCATTCCCATGAACCGATATATTTATTTTGAACCCCATTCGTATCTTCTCCAAAAGATTCAGTAGAATTAGTCCCTGGAATGACATGGACGCCATGATGTCTTCGTGATGTATTGACGCCACCAGAACTATATATTAATCCGCCTTTTCCGCATTAATGCTTAGACAAAAAAATGCTCCGGCGCATCGACAGGTGCATTGGTGAGGTACCCCCGGCTTCAATTTGTGGTTCGTATTTTCTGCATATAAACCTGTGGAAATGATTTCTAATCATTGATAACTTGACTATTTACGACTGGGAGGAGGGGCGGGCTTATCCCATATTTTCCTTATCCCTGGGACTACCTACCACACTATATATTTCGGTCAAGCTACCAGAGTAAAAATTCAAGATGGCCGCAGTGTTGACGTCACAGTGACGCCATTTTTCCAGAAGGTATTTTTCGATATTCCTTTTGTTTACTTCATCTCCGTCTCAAAAAGTACATCATGAATTAGAAAATAGAATCTGATGTAAAAAAAAGTAGTTAAGTGCATTTTATCCACACTTCCTGGTCTATTTTTGGCCAGGCCTAGTGGGATCTTGGAGCACCGGGAGATTGGCTGGGCGAGCACCTTTGTTTTTTGTTATTTTTTGCTTTTTGGGGGGTTGGGGGATATTGGATTTCACCTCCCTCAATCATTAATTAATTCGTATATTACCCCCCCCCCCCCCTCCTGTGCTTTTCCCAGCGCTCCGAACATCTGCCGCCCGATTCCTTAGCGTTGACCTACTTTGAGAGTTGGGGGGCTCACGAGGTGGTGACGTGACTTTCGGGCCTGCGCAGTGCGTACGTCCGGGAATTACATTGTGGAATCGTGGATGCATGGTAAAATCGGACTTCGAACAAAATCGGTCAATCACGCAAAACAAATCCGGAAACACGGCTTTGACATAAAAACACTGAAAAACTTTCATGTGGCGCGAATAATTGAAATTACAACACATATAAGGGAAGTGGGAAGAGGTGCCGACATACTGACTGCGTCACATGACTTCACAGAATAGTCTTCTGGTAAACCTATTCTAAAGCACATAACAAGAATCTAACGATTCGTGATATGTGTTGTATAATCTGTTCCTAATAGGAACAGTCACGGAACGGCCGGAAAAACAAGTCTGTAGGTCCGTGGTCGAGTAAGGGAGATACTACTCACAACGGACCCGACAGTGATAACATTTATAAACCATGGCAGGTGAAAAGTCTGGACAGGTCTGGTCTGTGCCCTGTGCAGCGAAGGAGGGGATAACTGACCCAATTCCGGATTATACGCCTGGATATTTGTAATACAAAGTAACCTATACCGGTATGTCATCATGTCACTGACTCTATATCGGGATGTAACGAGTATCGATCGAGCGTTCCTTGGTTGGAGTGATCACGCAAGACGGTACATCTTCGGAAAATTTATGACCTACCCCAAGGTTCTTAGCGTGACATGTACATGATCAGGTCAGGGCATTTGCAGCATTTCTGTTATTCATTCACTACATAGTACTGTTCACACGCCCTATGATATGTACTTTGTTGCTAACATTATGCAAGTTTTGTTGTTAAAAAAATAAAACTGAACGTTGAACTTGTAGGCCTACTCGTTTGAAGCAGCAGACATTATAAATTTAGTTGACCTAGATTCTGCATTGAAGATCAACCATTGAAACGCGGAAAACAACGAATTACGTCAATTATACCGTATTTTCGCCTGCATGTTGTCTGATCGTACTATTCTTGTTTATCTGATGATGCTAAACAATAATGATCTTGTGAACTTTGGGATAGGTCATAAATTTTCTGAAGATGTACCATTTTGCAGTGAGCACTGTCGTTTCGCCGTTCCATAACATAAAATGGCGTCTGTAGTCTTCAATAACCCGGATGATATTGATCGTGGCGCCATCTGAACATGAAGGGGTGCATGTAAAAAACTGACTCGGAAAAATATTCGGAAAATGGCTCGCCATAGCATGGATCACTAGCAATTATTTTGTGGAGCAAAGGATAGGATGTGGATTCGATCGATCAGACATTTACTCTGTAGAGTAGAACGGTAGGGATCACAGGGCATTTGGTTCACGAATTGAAAATGAGAAAATAGCCTCTTTATTTTTGTTCTGATTGAATCGAAGTATGTTTATGAAACCATATGAGTAACATTTGTGGCACGACAAAGAGAACGCAATTAAGAGTCATCCACTAAAGCATAAAATAAACATAAATTATAATCAGTCGATTCTGACACACTCCGTGGGCCGTTTGTTCTTTAATGCCGCCATCGATTTGCATGTTTGGAAGTGCGCCGAATAAAACTTCTCAATCGCTCCGTCATGCGCATGGAGATAACGGGAGAAGGCTATAAATGGGATCACCATAAAAGCTGGCGGCAAATCCTGTCGCAAAAGGCGCAGCAGACGTGTCAGAAAAGCCCGGTGTGGTGGAAGAGTCACACGTACCCCCTCGGCCCCCCTCACCCCCCATCTCTCTCGTATGCAGATACACACTTCCTCTGTCGATCAAATCGAGTCCAACGCAATCAGAGGGAGTTACACGGACAGGTTACGAGGTTACAAACTGTGACATCGGGAGAATGATGTGACATCGGGAGCCAATATCACCAAATGATTTGCTGATCAGCAAATATTTATATTTGATGATATCATTAAATATGATGGAAGGTAAGAGAAGGAACTAATTGCATAACATTAAGACTTCAGTTATATTACGACCGGGGAGGAAGGAGGAGAGAGGCGGATATCTTCTTGCCTTCTTGTGACAGAGCACAATGCGGGTGATGATATCAGCAGGTTAACCTATTTGATGATATCAGTAGATTAAAGTATTTGATGATATCAACAGATTAACGTATTTGATGTTATCGTCAAATGATTTGCTGGTATTATCAGATGGTTTGCTGATATCATCAAATCATTTAGCGATATTCAAGTTAGTAAATCATTTGAAGATATCAGCAAATATTTATTGATATCAGCAATGCTAAATAAAAAGTAAAACGATTTGCCATACGAGCGTGTATAAGTTCAACCTATCGTTCCTATATACATTATATGTGTTACGATAGAATCTTACGTTCTTCAGTCGAAGATCGCATTTAGTGATCACATCCCTTATTAACACATACATCCTCGTAGCTTAATTGGCGACAACTACATCGATAAATGTGGAAATACTGTAGATAAAATAATGACGTCCAACCAAACTGTTGGAATATTATTATTTGCTTGATCGAACTCTAAAAGTATGTTCTATGGAAAGCAGCCTTTCAACGCTATATTTCTCTGCGTGAAGAATGGAGAATTTGGTTTGTTGGAACAAACATAAACACGGACTTGTGTTCAAAATAATGTAGGAGAGATAGAATTAGATACAACGTCGCGTTCAGCAATATTTCAGCTATATATCGACGATCAAATAAAACTGTGTCTATGTACGACAATAAATTAAGTCCATAATCGAAGAACAATCTAAAAGTGATTCAGAATTGGTATACATGCACATTTATTCAACACACCCATTGCTCTCTCTCTCGACTAAAACGATCTTCCAAACTATAACTGCTGGGAAAAAGAATGTCTTACAACCTTAAAATCTATACAGTTGATTAAAATATGTTTCACTGAGAGTTTCTCATGGCATGGAATACACATCGGAGCTGGTTCTGTTTTTAAATTAATGTTCAAGTTTTATTCGTGTATCGCGATTCTACCACGTCTGATTATACGCTGATCAAAGCACTTAAGACCACAGTTGCCTGGCCTGTGTGATATTGGATGGTCGATGTCTAAGTATAATTTATTTCAATAAATTATGAAAATTAATAAATATATATATAGAAATTATTTTTTTAAATAGATTTTTTTTTTTAAATACCTTTTCTAAGTGTATTTCTCTTTCATCTTTGGCTCAATTAAAGTCATTCCCTATAATGTCAAGCCGAGTTACTGCAGTTTTCTACCATACCCTGTTCTGTGTCATAGAGGACAGGGTATGGTAGATAATTAAAAACTGTAGTAACTCGGCTTGACATTATAGGAAATGACTTTACTTGAGCCAAAGATGAAAGAGAAATACACTTAGAAAAAAATAAATAAATAAATAAATCGATTAAAAATGAAAGTACTCAAGAGTACTATTGTCTGGAACAGTAATGGATGTGCAATATCGATTCGTTGCTTCAGAATAGTGTACATCTATTTCGATTTTCGGGAGTTTCCGAATTCAAGCTAAACAAGAGTTATCTGGCCCCCGCTCGCTAGTGTAGCACTCGAGTTGACAAGAATTCATTATTTAATTGCCAAATTATGCGACAAATATTTTCTCATTACCAGCACTGAAATGTAAATGTTGTTGTTGCTGAGAAAGAATCTGACGAAACGTTTTCCTTCAGCTCAAGTTGGGCTGTAAACAACACAAACAATGATTCAGTTCAAGGACGTAAATACAGTATGATCTGGTGCTTGCCAATGAATCAAACCAAGTTTTTTCCCCACGTCGATGGTTGTCCACTTCACACGTCTGCTTATCACGGCAATGCGGACATTAAAATCCCGCCAGAAGGAAACCACGAGGTGCTGTGGAAACCCTTGTTACCATGTGCATAGTTCAAACATAGTCCACTAATTCACGAGCAGTGTGAACAAAACAAGGTAAAAGATACGACTGGCGATACCGTTAAAATACAGGCCTTCGCCTAATTCATCTAAATGTACAAACGTTTTTGGTTGGTTTTATCCCTTCGGAGTTACAAAAATGTGAACCTGCGGATTTTCTTTCCTTTGACCGCATCACTCGTTGGCTGGCCTAATCACACTCATAAGCTCTGCGCAGTTATTGGGTCAGGGGTCAGCCGGATATAGTGCGTGTACCAGTGTTGGCAAGCAGCCAAATTTGCTGTACGGCAGCAGAGTCTGGGAATAGGGCTTCGCCCTGTTCCAGACAAAAAAATATATATATTTATTCATTTTCATAATTTATTGAAAACTTCATACGGGACATTTCGAACTAATATCCCACAGCTGCAAAGGAATGTGCTTTAAGACCGCTGATGAGAATAAACTATTGTTTGAAAATGATGTAAACGATGTGTGCAATATACCAGCAGGTATATCAAAGAAGCATACAACATAAAAAAAAGTGTTGTAAACCCTGCAATCAGAGAAGGAAATGCCAAACAGGTACGGTCAATGTACAAGAAAAGTCGTGTGTGGTAATAATGTGCGAAATAATAGCGATAAACCTGAAATACATCAATGCGCAAAATTGGTATGGTTAATTGATTGTTGAAACATAAAATAAAATGCTGGCGATGCGTTAATCAGAATCACTTGTGAGACAAACACGGTATAAAACGAGAAAAGAGGGTTTTACAGAGTTTGTGTGTAGACGTGCGAACTCGTAATCACCATGCCACTTGTAAACTTCAACTACTCCGACCAATTAAGCACGCCAAGCAATCATGTATTTTATCGGGGTTTAATTGCGGTTTAACGAGTTGACGTGGGATGATGTTACGCGGTAATTCCGCGTATATCAAATATCGCCCTCTGCGTGATTTGTCGAGATCCACTCGCTAAGGTTGTCTAACTCTTCTCGGAGAGTCTCGCTAAAACTGTCACTTCTCCACCACCTGCGTTTTATCGGAATCAATTACTGACCAGACGGCGGGTCAAGAAGCGACACAAGCGGCGATAAATTCCCATAGTTCTCTGTCATCAACATTGGAGGCCCAGCCATCACCACTTGAACTTGCCTTTTTCCGTACGTTTAAGTGCGGCGTTGCGTTTATATTTTTCGTTCCAGACTCCCGGCATCAGATTTCAAGGAGAAACAATTTCCAGTTTTAGATATATTGAGGCAAGGGTAATACATATTACGAAAGACAGATTGTCGCTTTCAAATCTATCCATTTGAAAGTTGATGGAAAGCCAAGCCAAGAAAACAGACAAACAGAGTCTACTTGACTCTATGGGCTGCGTTTTTTGGAAAGAAAGCTATGAGTGTTTTTATGCTATTTATGTTTTATTGAGACATTGGCGATATTTTCTTAACAGGGTTAATCGCCACTGTTTAGAATGCTTACGTGATCGGTGTTTGGTGATGTAAATAATGTCAGCTTCCAAACTGCCCACAACGATTACAAATCACTGCATGTTTTTATTATCTGTCGTAATCACGATAAAGTTACATGTGTTCGACAAGTCAACAAGTGATCGCCCACAGTGATTTTGAAATTGTTTCACCAAGCTAGCCACCTGATTGGCTAACAGATGCAGTTTGAAATTCGCACGGGATTTATATAGAGCTGAATTCAGATATAATACTCCGTGATATTATATTTGAGTTGACTGAGATTGAATAGAAAGCCGACCAGCGATTTAAGAAACGAGGAACATAAATAAGGAATTATTGGAAATATTTCGGAAAACCCATCATATGATATATCTTGGTTACATTGTGATGAAGCTAGCCTCTTGTATAAACAGAAGCATTTATCAATCCACCAACCAATCTGAGTCGACGTGATGGGGAATAAAAAGTCGGAATAAGACACTTTTGCGGTCTGCTTTCTGTACGCTTTATAAACATGTCGTCACTGAATTAGCGTTTCCGGATGTACAGACGAAAAAGTGAATGTGTTTTGTTTCCATTTAAACAATTGTAGACATAAATGTACAGTTTAATTCATTAATTACATTAAAACGTTCACTTAATTGAGTAATATATGTGCCAAGCGTTTAATCACGTGCATTTGCGGATGTCTATCTGCGATCGCAACTCCAGAGATAGCGCAAACCGGACGAATGGTAGAAACCGAGAAATTAATGACAATGCGATCACTTGTTGACTTGTCGAATACGTGTAACTTTATCGTGATTACGACAGACCACCTCAGTTGAACATTTACCGCCTCGCCTTCCACCATCATTGAAGGCTGTAAGTGATACTGACCATGCGGTTAATTATAAGCTCCACACACCTATACAGTGTATGTTACAGCTAACGGAAACATTATTCCATGAATTCTAATCGTTTATCTGAGATACGTGGTATTAAAACTACTTTTGTCGATAGTACAGAACCTGTAATTACTCAATACCACTAAGAAAAAGAAAGACATTAATAGAATTATTATTTCTAGGAAAACCTTACTTGGTAAAGCACAGATACTCTATACTACATGAGTTCAGGATTCGAACCCGCCACCCTCAGAGCATCCCACGAAATCGCCAGTTTTAATGCAGAGGCTCTAAACCAAGTTCTCGCGGCTTAGTAGCAACCACTAATGACAAAATTGTCGCAATTACGACAATTGTGTCATTATCAGCCGTCAGGTCGTCAGCTAATGTCACAACAGTAATGTCACAACTGTGTTGTGACAATGGCAGGCGACTCCGTCACTCAATAAAATGGTAGTGAGCGTGTTGACGCTTATTGTCACAACTGGAAACCAGTAATTATTTAAGGCAAAAAAATATCACACATAATGTATGACTAAATCTTTCATATACTAGCAATAGCATCCACTAATGACACAATAGTCGTAATTGCGTGGTTAGTGGTCGACACTGCATTCAGAGTCGCCAGCTAATGTCGCAATTGCGACAATAGCGAATAGCTAATGACGCAGTGTCATTAGCAGTTTTCAGGTCGCCAGCTAATTTCGTAAATTAGCTGGCGACCTGAAAACTGCTAATGACACAATTGTCGCAATTGTGTCGCAATTGTATCATTAATAGTTGCTACACGGCTTTCGGGCTACCGACAGTTTCTAGGCAATGATCCTCATCTAAGAAGATAGTTGGTACCAACATACCAGTCAGTTCAAATTTACGTGACGACACCATAATTTCAGGTTCCTTGATGATTGCATCCTAATCTCTCCTCGCCGAGTTATGCCAAAAGTGTCACTGTAAGTGTAAACGAAACATCATTTCTACGTTTGATCAGGATTAAATGTGGGTTTAGTTGCGCCAATTATCAAAGTAGAGTACTCGGGGACCTGGCGATTACTGAGAAAGGGAGTTAATTGCCGCTATAAAGAAACCATAATTCCTGAGGAAATGAGGAATTAATAAAGTTTTATTGTGAAGATTTTCATCGCCAGTTGACAAGATCGTCACCTGTTATTTGGTCTCGGTGCTTAAGATTATGCGTGTTAGATATTTTATACGGCTCCGGGTCGTCAGTTCTCTTCAAGTACCAGAATCATATTATGGGGCTATATTCTCGTGTTTACCATCTACTTTACACGTTGGCCCGTGGACTCTGTTTTGAATATATCGCGCTAATAGGCCGCACAGCGGCGGAATAATACAAACATTGAACTTTAGCCGCCATGATGGCCTACCCGTTCCCCAAAGCTATTTCAAATCTGCTTTCATGTCCAACAAATCTCTGTAATGCATCGCTCTGAGTTCGTGGATTCACCCGTATCAGTACAACCTGGCTAGCTGTAGTTTTTATACAACATTTGACTTGATAGCCAAAGACTTGTAATGAAAAGTTATTGAAAGAGCACCCATGAGCGCTCAATGGCTTCGTGCGAACTAGATTGTATTACTATATTTGTTTAAATAATTTCGGATGGCGATGCTAGTTTCCAGTTTGCTCAAGATATCAAGCAAATTGAGAAGCACTCACGCGGCTGAACGTTGTAAAAACAGACATTTGGAGATAGTGGGTCTGTTTTATGGGTTTCCTTAAGCACTAATTCAACGATTAAGGCGAATGGTGTAACCGCTATACGCCCAGGCTTCGACGTAATGGTCTTGCTGCTTTGAACCGTCTTATCGAAAACACACCTGGTATCTTTAGAACTAAAATAATCCCTCTCTTTTCCACATTATAATATATGAGACAGGGTTAATGTTGGAGGCCAAGATAATTCTTCTCAAATCGTCTCACCAGAATATCATTATTCTGAAAGAACTTATAAGGCTGGACTAACTGAAAGGGGTCGTTTTTAGAAAGTTTGAACTTCCTCTTACGAATAAATTTGGTTCATTCGGAGTAACATATTTCTCAGTGCCTCCAGTTTAATTCACAGGGGCTCGTTACCGTTGTTATAACTGGTTGATTGGGGGGGGGGGGGTTGTCGAGGAAGTAAAGAAACACATTTACTCCCTCGAACCCTTCCTACCAAATCAACCTAATTAAACACTTAAGCACGGTAAAAAAGATCCTTTGGTGTAGCTGTTCGGCGGAACGTTCTGGACATGCCATCGTTCTATGCGGATTTGGGACCTATTCGGCAACAAACAATATAAAGGTGCTTCTTGTTGAAACTAGAGAAGGGTCCTTCGCACCACAGGCGCTCGTTATCATTGTTAATTGGTTAATTATGTTGATTTGGGTAGGGGTGGTGGCGGTCAAGAAGAACTCCCCCAAATCAACATAATTAACAAATTTTAACAACAGTAACGATCTCCTGTGATTCACACTTGGAATCAACAGGATGAAAAATGGCAAGTTCGGGTCCAACAGAATCCTATAGAAACTAACTACGATCTGCTTCTTTTTAACACACAGCAAGTAACAATCGTTTCGAGATCTCTATAAACGATTATTTTCTTAGAGTGAAGAGAAATTGCTAAGTAGCACATTTTTAATCTGACTGGTAGCGAAATTTTGGCAACTTTTTTTTCCACATCTGCAGTTACCTTAAAACGACGAGCTATAATTCAGCACAAAACTATATTACTTGTTTTGAGATACATGTACATATTTGTACAGAAATAGTACAAAGATAAATTGTAGATATTTTAGTAAATTTTCCATCAGTCAGACTAACAGCTCAGTATAAGATCATGCCGAGTAAGGCTAAACTTTTAATTTATCTGTAAAATCTGTAAAGAATATATAATCACACTTATATCTGGGCTGTAAATCATGTTCGTTTTAATAGGCCTAAAATTAAGTAAGTTTTGATATGCCTAAATCATATCATGTAACATGCATACTTTTCTAATGCTTTGACTCAATTTTGACTCAGTTTGACATCTGGGCAATCACTACAAAATTTTACTTCTTGGTTGCCTGTCTGTAAAAAAGGTGGAAGTCTTTATCTTTGTAATTTTTTGGGCCAGCGAAATAAAGTTCTCGCGTGGCGAAATATCCGCCCCTTTGTGCCGAAATGTCGCGTGCCGAAATGTCGCTTACCGAATTGTCGTGGGCCGAAATGTCGCGTGCCTAAATATCACTTAGCCATGTTGAAAGTGATCGTAAACCCTCAAGTATAGTTTCCAACAAATGAAAGATCATTGCGAACTGTGTCGGAAAATATTCATTGTAATTTTTTACGATTTTATTACACAGAATAAACTGCAAATAAAGTATGGTATTCTATGGTGGTCTGTTGCAATCATATTTAGGTCCAGTGACGTCACACTGCATTAATACATATATTTCAAACTGTGTATGCACTTTCCAAAGTTTTATTCAAGCTTAAGATGTGTACACTTTGAGTTTCAACACAGATTCACTGTTCCAATGTGCATGTTTCACCAAAATCTGGGAAATTAAATGCAAGATTCAAATCAACTTGACCGTTACGAGTTACTATCTCCCAGATTTTGGTGAAATATGCACATTGGAAGAGTGAGTCTGTGTTGAAACTCAAAGTATACACACCTTAAGCTTGAATAAAGCATTGGAAAGTGCATACACAGTTTGAAATATATGTATTAAGGCAGTGTGACGTCACTGGACCTAAATATGATTGCAACAGACCACCATAGAATACTATGCTTTATTTGCAGTTCACTCTGTGTAATAAAATCGTAAAAAATGACAATAAATATTTTGCCACACTGTTTGCAATGGTCTTTCATTTGATGGAAACTTTACTTGAGGGTTTACGATCACTTGTAGAGAAATCCCGGCGCTTCCTTTGGTGAATTGCTGTTCCACATCTTTCACGGCTTTGTGCAGTTTAAGTGACCGTCTTTCAATCAGTTATCGCTTTTTGGCCCTTCCCGAGTGATATGTTGTGTTTGCTGACTAAATCTGTCCAGCCTAACGCCAACACGAACATAATGGTTACTGAATGATGAGATAAAACATAAACAGTTTAAGTAGCCTATTCTGAAACCGGAAACACTAGGTTTCCCCAGAAGTTCCAAATATATTAACATAAGTGGGAGAAAACAAGTTGGCAACATGTAGGCTCTATATGTCATGCTGAATTTTCGCAAAATATCTCAAAATCTTTATAGAATTAATTTATTTTGATCTAATGTACGCTCTAACCACATGTTTAGGGTTAGAACACAGTTACACTGTAATGAGGTTCAGTTCTAGAACATGTTTCAGCAACGTTTTTATGTTTTAAACACATGGATGTCTAAGTTAACACATAGGCGTTTACACAATGAACACATACGTGTTTAAAACCTAAACACCAAGATGTTTAAACCCTTATCACGTTCAGACTGAAACTTGTGTTCAAACTGAACCTCACTTTTAGTGTTCTACCTCTAATCCTGTGATTAACAGTGTACTTTCACTAATGTATGGTGACAAACTTTGGTTTTGATTATTATAGGCTAATCTCGTCACTGTGATTAATTCCTAGTCTTAAGGACACTGCGCCCTCCTGCAGACACTTTTACACACCCTCTATAATTGGTCTTTATACAGCTAAAAGTATACCTTATAGCTATGATAAATTAATTATACATATGTTGAAAGCGCGTTTCTTAAGGATTCCAAATATATAAATGTGTTCATTGTAAATCTGTAGGGTGTGAAGATATTCAAATTTTAAAGAAATAATTAAAAAACATGAGCCTTCTGTTTTCAACGGCTATTTTCAAAAAAGTATTCAACTTATCGTTACTTACATCATCATTTTGTGTAGAAGACAACTCCAACAGGAAATCGATGTCTCAGTGTTATCAATTTTGGTCTAGTTCTTATGGGGGGGGTCCTCGAATAATATTCTATTGCTCGTAACGGCGATGACAGGCCCGCTCCTATCTTGGGAGAGCGCTTAATGAAGTCTGTCTTCACAGTATCTCACAAAAACAGTTTCCCCGAATCAAAGCTAATTTTCATGGCCTTGTATCGCTTATCTGATGGACAGGCGGCCAGTGATGGTCATTTCGGACAATTAAGCGCTTTAATGGACAACACGAGAGGCATTTGGCGAAGGTCATTAATACCCTGTAATGCTTATGTCTGCCGCGGATGCCCGGGTCGGGAAGCCTAATTTCGACCCGACTAACAGGGATATTTTACAAGGGATAAAACCCAGAAGTAATTCGGGACTCATCTAGAGGGAATTAGTTTGCCGGTTTAGGTACCGGTAGCCTATATTTAGTTCCAGGAGTCGACAGATGTTAGTTGAAATAATTTAGATTTGCCTTTTCTAACCTGGTCAAAATATAATTTTATAGAAATGTTAAAAATTGCACGATCCCTCGTACAAACCTATATATACTTTGATTATTTCTATACGTTATACCGATACATTCCGGTGTGAAAGAAACGATGGTCCCCAGAGACCAGTGTCCGGTCCACTATGCTTTACCTATGGCGAACTCTGATATCCAAGTGACCATTTTCAGATGTCTTTGTTCGGGCTGAGTTAAATCATAACAAGCGGACATTCATATCTGGGGGACCACCGTTTTTTTTACACAGGTATACCACATCGAATGTTCTCTGCTGAATTAAGGCCTTTGAAATCCTCAAGGCTATATAGTTGCTTATCGAAGAAAATATAGTCAAAATTGTTGTTGGGTTGTTGTTGTAACTGGCCAGAGATCGAAAAAGTATATCAGTAGTATATAAAGCGTAAGTTCCCGAGTATTGAGGCTGAGGCTGATGACGTCACGTGGAGATGACGTCATACTTCTGGGTCAAAGGTCACCTCCGGTCACGTGAGAGCCCAGCAAGAGTTACCCTGAAGTGACTTCAATGTTAAATCCAATGGGCAACCCAGGCAAGGACATTTGCGATTTAGGGTGTGGCCTCTTGTTTTCTTTGTCTCGCGATGTAGAATATGATGGAAAGGGTCTCGAGGCCATTGGGTTGACTTCGTTGAGAAAATAGCGTCCACATGCGCTCTGGGCAAGTAATTCAGGTGTGGACAATGTGGAGTCGAGATGGACCACTATTGGTCCGATTGGGTCGCGTGAGGTATCAGTTTGAAGCACTCGTGGAGTGGAAGTTACGTTATGGCATGCATGCGCAGACAGAGAATTTTGGGAAAAGGGCACTGGAATGGACGTTTGGGGTTCTGGGTGGAACAATATTGGTCCGATTGGGCTGTGGGAGATATCAAAGTGAAGCTCTCGCCTCATTTTGGAGCTGGTGATCAATTTAGAATGAACATACCTGTCATACAAGTTGTACCAAGTAGTTCCTGCTTTTAGAAATCTTAGCTAACAAGTGAACCTGCAGAGTAAAAGAAACAATATACTATAATGCACTCAGCCTTTTTCTTCTTTCGCTTTCGTATTTATTCAATTCCTTCACAGTGATGGGGAGATCGTTTGTTTTTGCAAGCTAGCTCATTTGTTAATTGCTGAATGCTTCGTATCGCTTAATAAATTGAAACCGAAGAGACAAAAATCGATATTAATTATTGTGGAAATATCTATAGCACTTGATAGATGGTTATAGTTTTGGTAGCTTGACGTGTTTGTGGTTCGTCTTAGAGGCGGGTAACATGACATCCTCGCGAGCCAGTGTATATCGGTCAATCTGCGAGGATTTGGAATTTACCTAGACTTGTGAAGATGGTAACATGAGCGAGTTTCCTCAAAAATCAGGAAATGATATACCCGTACAAGAATAATTTATTATACAGTACATTTACTCGTGAACTATAATATGTTGTCAAGAAGGTAAACATTGTTCTCAATGGGCCAGTGTGAAGGGAAAGAATGTCCCAGGAAACATTGTCCCTTTTCATATGTTTCTCTTTAGGAAAGTATGTCTTAACTTAGTCGCAAACCAGGAAAAAATATCTTAGCTAGGTTATTAGATATGAACCGGACATTTTTTCCTACTGGACATTCCTTTCTTTTATACCTGGCCAATATAAATCCTGAGTTGTTAGTAATATATGGAGGTTGTCATCTGAAGTCTGAAATAGCTTTTGTAGAACAAGTGTCAAATTGCCATTCTTTGGGGTTAAACATCAAAGCAATTATTCCATATTTTCCCGCCGAGTTAAGAGACAGAAGGACGGAGTGGACATATAGGGGGCGTCACATGAGTACTAAATTCTCCTCTCTCAGAGAAGAGCTCCAATGTGATTGATGATGACCTGTGATTAGGACGACAGAGATATTTGTGGCCTTTGTGAAGTTTCGATAGCTTTAAACGGTGATATCTACAGGTGTACGGTCTAATTATGGTTAGATAGTCATTGATTTCCCATCACAAGGGGCCAAATGTCTCTATAACTACGTGTAGAATTTACGATAAGAGCAGAAATCTTGACCTATAATTCAATAAATCTGAGCCTCCGCTTTATATCGCCCCCTACAGGTCTTTAACACTTAATCCCCCAAATTCCCACCACCGTTCAAAGATTTGGTCTAATATAATATGGGAGATCTATGAAAAATTTGCCTGTGATCCCAAGTATTTCTCTCTGACGATTAGTTGACACCATTATGACCTTATGAGTTGTGAGAGCTTAACGACTGAAGAGCGAACCCACCGTTTATGAATTATTTATAGAAGCTAACATTAAATGGCCTGTCAAGAGTCTTTCGTTGGATTGTCCTCACAGATGAGTACATAACATGAAAGGTGGCCGTCTAAATATAAAATGAACGCTTTGTATTTAATGTGTCGCTGAAGATTATTGAATGGGTGGTTTTAAAAGAGGAAAGGACGTATACCTGATGTTTTGTGAGTATAGATATCAGTAATAAGCAAGGTGGTCATTCAATCGACGAGATTACAAGTTGCATAAACACATCAGTAGTCATATTATTTGCCCGACATAAAACCATATATCCATTGATATCCAGTTCTAGATACATGCTCACACGTTTCGGTCTACAACCAAAAGTACCATTTCTGGAAATAAACACTGCTGGAGTTCAAAGCCAACGTGAGTTAAATTCCTTTGTACCCGTTATGGTTAGTAATATCAGATATTGTCGGTTATTATCTAGCCTTATTATTATTTATTTATGTAATTTAAATTGGTCTCTCCGACAAATTAAGTCAATTTTAGGTCCATTGATATCCAGTTCTAGATACATGCTCACACGTTTCGATCTACAACCAAAAGTACCATTTCTGGAAATAAACACTGCTGGAGTTCAAAGCCAACGTGAGTTAAATTCCTTTGTACCCGTTGTGGTTAGTAATATCAGATATTGTCAGTTATTATCTAGCCTTATTATTATTTGTTTGAATTGGTCTCTCCGATAAATTAAGTCAATTTTAGGTTAATATTCGTAGTATGACAAGGGGAAAGTCTGTTGGTTCTGTCATGTAACTTATACATTTCATGTCCTAATATGTAGATTCACATTTGCGCTATTTTTCTTGTCTGCATTTAATGTAAAGATAAAGATCTAAATATAAAAACGTCCCATGTATGTTCTACATCCGGGGCTCTTTTAATGAAGCGGAGTGATCGGCGCGAGTGAAGAGGAATTTCCGGAAGTTGGTGATTTACCACTCACGGTAGGAGGTACTTCCCTCGGCATAATGAGATTGAGGTTGGAGTGATTGAGGTTGGCTGCATTACATGCCCAATAATACCAAAAAACTGTGTTCCATATCGTTTGAGCTACGTTGAATACGCACTATAGCCCTTAATGCGACAGGGTTCGTTTCCAAATAACAAGTGTCACCATAGTTCCGGTGGCCGTCCCAAAGTATAGTTCGAAAGATAGCTCCGTGAGAAACGCCGACATTGCCAATAAACCCGATTTCAGAAAATGTTATTTCAACATTATATATACGTGATAAGTCCTCCCTTGAAGACCAATAAAAGTACGTACAGATCAATGGAAATAAAAGAGTGAGGGTGGTTACATGTCGCGGAATCGACGCATCACGGGGAATCATGCAACGTTCTCTGTTCGTCTTTCAACCATCCCGTAATTGCTAACACGATGCTCTGACGGTTGCTTCCAGGAATCCGATGAACGGCCAACTTCAGCTGGCAATCCCGCGTGGCAAGTCCAGACCTCTGCTGCAACTCATTTGAAGTAAGATACTGTTACTTAGAGGGGATACTTGTTCCAGATTTCCGAGAATTGGCGATAAATTAGACGGCAGACAGATACATCAAGCGGTAAACGATTTGTGAAACACAAATGGATTGTGGTAATTTCTATCCCGTTCTTGGCAAAGCGTCTTTATGTTAGGGCTCGGTGAGGGAGCGAGAATCAAGACAACCCTCGATGGCGGCGAAGAAAACAGTTATCCTAATTACTGATGTCTGTTAGGTAATTACCGACTATTGCCGGTTACTGAAGCGTTTTAATCCGGAGTTTAAGCCCCTGATGGTTATTAGTCATCCTTCACTGCCACAAGATGTCATACATGTAATTGACTATATAACTCAATAGCCAGATACTCTCATTTAGAAGAGCCGATTTACGTGATATCAAGCATGTAACGTGCTAACAAGATTTTCATTCAAGTTGCCAAGAATTAGGCCATATAAGAATTTGCCTTCGACATTTGTACATGTGTGTTTTGGCCACCAATGGAGATGGTGAATTTGAGATGAACCTATCAAGCTATGCATCAAACCTATAATTACAACGCCTCACTCCAGTTTGATTTCACTATTATATTTACTCCGTTTCATTCATTTGTGGGTTTAATGTTGAGTATTTAGTATCATTTTCTAACATGTAACCCTGAGAAGAGAAAATGTCGTTAAATTGTTGTGGACATATATAGCACTTGATAGTTATAGTTTAATTCTTCAACGAATCAATGTAATGCTGGATCCGGAACAAACTTGACTTGCCTCTGGTTCGATCTTCTTGAACAGGTTTAAGAGAACCACCACTCCAAAATGGCATCCTCCAAAATGCAGGCCTGTATACTCCGTATCTTCGTACCAGGCCCTGCAGGCAGATTGGGGTTGTACAGTTATTACTAGAACTGGCAGTTTAAAATAAGTCAATGAACGACAAAGGCCGAGTTCACGAAGAAAAGCTGGAGGAAAATCTCTTTGAAGTCTCTGAGGGAAACCACATGGAGGCGTCTCTCAAGTGAAACAACGGCGAATACGAAGCGTGAATTCAAAAGAAGCAGAGGGGATGAAATATACAACACATTACCTTGTGCCTAATCCGCTCAAATATGGGCATATTCGGAGAGGTCACGAGGTCACGAATGCGCCCGGAATGTTTCCAATTCAACCAGTTCGCAATCGTTATACCTACAGGCACATCTTATTTAGATCTCTATCTCTATAAAAATGAAGCGGGCATTCTCTCTCGTCGACTTTATGACAAAAGAGGTGATTACAATTTCGACATCGTAAACTATCCCTTTCTGGATAGTAATATTCCAGTGGGACCTGCATATGGCGTATACATATCTCGCTTAGTAGCATTTGCTAGATCTTGTGTTAAATGTGATGATTTTAATCAACGTCACAAAACATTGTCGCAGAAACTTATAAAACTGGGCTATTCCATCAAGCGCCTCCACTCAAAGTTTCTCAAATTTGGCGATACATATCGCATGCTGATAGCAAAATACGAACGTAGCGTGCAAGATCTATGGCGCTACGTTTCGTAACTTGTGTCTAATTCCGCTTAACCCCGGGGCTAGGGGCCGTATGAACCCATGTACTTCAAGATCCTCATGGTACTCATATGAACAGTCACAATCAAAGCGTGACTGAGGTACATCATTTTTAGATGACGACTCTATAACGAATATTATGGATTAAGAATACTGATCAGCGATACGGATTTGATATTTTGGAACATCATGATGTCTTACCGGCATCATTGAAAACTGTTGACCGCTTCTCTCTTGCAGGAAACAAGCCTATGTTTATGTATACTATGATTGTCTTTTTGAATTTGGTGCTAATACTGTTATGTAGAAAATGGAATAGGTCTTTGGATTATGGACGCGGATATTCTCTAATGGACGACGGCTGGATTATGAATGACGGACTAGACGCTTGTAATTATAAGATATCCGTCATGGTTATAACTGTATGTAAATAGTTTGTCACAGTTAATTATATGTGGAAGATTTACCTTAGTATATTCTAATTACCTATGTAAATACGTAAGGTATTTGTTTCTTTGGAGTCTTTGAGTGGTTAATCTACCAAAGCGGATAATACGGCCTTTATCTCAGTTTCGCTAACTATGTTTTTGTTACTTCATATTGTAGTGTATATGTGTTTGAAAACGTGTGTGTGTATGTGTGATAAGTGTGGAGTATACGAACTGCCAGGTGACCACGCAACTATAATTAATACTAAGTGCGAAACTGCTATAGTGATTTCTAATTTGCATTGTAATGATGAAATTACAAGCGTCTAGTCCGTCATTCATAATCCAGCCGTCGTCCATTAGAGAATATCCGCGTCCATAATCCAAAGACCTATTCCATTTTCCACATAACAGTATTAGCACCAAATTCAAAAAGACAATCATAGTATACATAAACATAGGCTTGTTTCCTGCAAGAGAGAAGCGGTCAACAGTTTTCAATGATGCCGAACTACCTTTGCCCTACCCAGTCAAGATTTAATTACGTACAAGTTTATATTTCATGCATCAGCGAAACATAATAACAACAAAAAATGACTGACAACGTGAGTATCGTGTCTGTGAACTGTCAAGGGTTGGCTGACAAAAAAAAGAGAACAGATGTCTTTCATTACTTTAAAAAGAAAGACTATTCTATTGTTTGTTTACAAGTTACACACAGTGATATAAAATATCAGGACAATAAAGCAGGAATGGCATCATGACGCCTGGGTAAGCTCAATAATTTCGATTATAAAGTCCATAAAGCAGAAATAGATCCACAAGGCAATTATATTATTATAGATATCTCCGAAGTACCTATTACGCTTGCTAGCATATATGGGCTCAACACAGACAAACCGTCATTCTACAACACAATAAATAGAAAAAATACAGGAAATCGGCAACCCCTCAGTCATCATATGTGAAAATTGGAACCTTGTTCTGAATCCGACAATGGATACTGACAATTATCAACAGATAAATAACCCTAATGCTCGTCAAACTGTGCTGAATATCATAAATGACAGTGACTATGTGGATGTTTGGAGAATTACGCACGAATCTGAACGTCACTCTACAACACAATAAATAGGAAAATACAGGAGATCAGCAACCCCTCAGACATCATATGTGAAGATTGGAATCTTGTTCTGAATCCGCCAATGGATACTGACAATTATCAACAGATAAATAACCCTAATGCTCGTTAGTCAGGGCTGTTAGGGATTTTTTGGTTCACATTCTTCCAAAAGCACCAAATTTGGCCCATATGTCGCCCATACCATACTATTTCGATTTTTGACGGGTGCCAAGACCTACGGCCGGCATATTCGGCGGAATTCAATATGGTCGCCACCCGGGTTATAGTTAAATAACTAAAAGGGATAGAAATGTGAATAATATCACTTTTTAGTGGTTTTTGGGGTCGGAGAATCTGATTGTGATCTTATTTCAACGATTTGAGGTCAAGGTAACCCTTTAAGGTCATCCTAAAGGGCAGTTTGGGGACAAATTCGCCATTATCAGTGGTTTTGGGGCAAGATATATAAACTGCCTCATTCTATTGGTTTCCAGGGTTGAGTAACCCGAATCTGGCCTTATTTTGGCGATTCGGAGCAATATTTCATTTGAGAGTCGCGATAGAGGTCATCCGAACCAGAGGTCAATTGTAGGTATAACACCAAAAGAACCACAAATAATACCATAGAGGTTTGTGGCATTCTCCGATTCTGATCTTATTTTGAAGATTTGAGGTCAACCCATTTTGGGGTCAAAGGTCAAAGATCAACAGTTACCACTAAGAACAATCGAACGAAGATTATTCAGGAGCTGACATCTGCTGACAAAATGCTATAACTATGCCGCTACGCCACTATGTATTTAAATGTTCGAAATACAATACAAAGACCGCTTTAGCAACAATATGCCAATGAGTATTAGTATCTATACCTTCTGGCTTGCGCTATCAAGAAACTGTGAAGTCGGGTCGCACCCAGTAAGGCTGTGGAAGAGGGGTAGTGCCAAGGATTTGACGGACCGAGATCGGAACATACGGTATGGACTGAATGTCACAATATTTCTTTCCAGTACCGAAGTCCACCAAGAGTTCCGATAGACCGGGGGTCTTCAAAGACCGGACATCGCTGTTGTATGACCCTCCTCCGTGGCATGTGCTAGATGCAGGAGGACCCTGGTCTCCGCCTCGGAATGGTTGCACGGTGGAAGTATTGTGACGTCATAACGCCTGTTGAAGAACACGGACTCAAAACGGGTACACAGAAGGAGCTTTCCGCTCATGTCAGTCTTGGAGATCTGTGTGCTGATGAATGAGAACGGCTCCTTTTTGTTAACATTTTTTAAGAAGCCGCTGATCCATTCATACTTCGGGATTTTAGGAGTTCAGGAAAAAGTATTGTGGCATTCCAGTCCAAACCATCTGTTCCGATCTTGGTCCGTCAAAGTCCCTGGCACTACCTCTCTTTCACAGCTTAACGGGGTGCAAGACGACTTCACAGTTTCTTGGATGTGGCAAAAAGACCGCCTGGGCAGCCTGTACAAGCATATCGGACCCCACCGACACACTAGTGGCTCTCACGCATGATCCTGACACGCTCGAGTCCGTGCATATGGAGCTTATAGAACGCTTCATCGTACTCATGTACAGCAAGGGATGTGGTGCAGCCGGTGTCAATGAGGCCAAGCATCACCTCTTCACTACTGCAACCAGATCGCTAGAAAACATCCCACCTCCCAAGCCGCGCTTTTGCAGCATGTGAAGCGAGCGCTGCTGCAAGCGAGTTTCTACTGGAGTCGCTTCACTCCAGCAGGGAATCCCTGACTTCAGGGAGTGGAGCTGGCACAAAGATTGCACCAGTACATGGCAACCGCTATGGACCACTCTTAGCGACACTTCTATGGCATATGCCATTCTCATGCACTGAGGCTGACTCAAGACATGCACGGGAAGGTGCAAATGCAACTGTGCCGATGTCCGATACACGACCCTCTGCAAAGGCGAAGGCGGGTGCGTTAATAACGAGGGCGGTGATGACAAGTATTACTTATTGCTGGCATCATAGAGCGCAAGCCAGAAGGCATAGGTAGTAAAAGTAATCATTGGTATACTGTTGCTTAAGCGGTCTTTGTTTTGTATTTTGAACATTTAAATGCACGTAGCGGCATAGTTATAGCATTTTGTCAGCAGATGTCATCTCTGAAGTATTTTAGTAACATTTGTTCCTGAATAATCTTCTTTCGATTGTTTTTAGTAGCAACTGTTGATCTTTGACCTTTAATTCTCAAATGAGGTGACCATGACCTCAAATCGCCAAAATAAGGTCAGAATCTAATTCTCCGATGCCGCAAAGCCCTATGGTATTATTTGTGATTCTAGCCCATTTGGTGTTTCCTATAATTGACCTCCGGTTGATCTCTGTTTCGGGTGACCTCTGTCGTGAACCTCACATGCAATATTGCCTCAAATTGAGCTGTGTGAAGTGGGTTTGATATTGGATATTGGATATTGGACATTCATATTTCACAGGTTCGGTTTACAAAGGTTAAATATTCAAAATATTCAGTGGATATTCGTTGGATATTCATTTGATATTCATTTGATATTCGTTTGATATTGGATATTCATTGGATATTCGTTTGATATTGGATATTCAATGGATATTCGATATATGAAATGCCGATTCGTCTCATATCATGTAAAGGGGTATAATTAATGGACTTTTCGTCTAAACTAAGCCGCGCGCCATCCCATTTTACTCTGTTTTGAAAGACTACGTACGTAGCTACAATATACCCTTAATTTCAGAGCGGCGCGCGGCTTCGTTTTTTATATGCTACTTCGAAAGATTAAAAAATATGAAAAAAACATATAATGAAAAGGGGTAGAATTAATGAACTTTTCGTCTAAACTAAACCGCGCGCCGCTCCCATTTTACTCTGTTTTGAAAGACCACGTACGTTGCTACACCCTGCCCTTAATTTCAGAGCGGCGCGCGGCTTCGTTTTTTTATATGCTATTTCGAAAGATTGAAGAATTTGCAAAAAAATATATAATGAAAAGGGGTAGAATTAATGAACTTTTCGTCTAAACTAAGCCGCGCGCCGCTCCCATTTTACTCTGTTTTGAAAGACCACGCACGTAGCTAAACCACACCCTTAATTTCAGAGCGGCGCGCGGATTCGTTTTTTTTAAATGCTATTTCGAAAGATTTAATAATATGAAAAAAATATATCATGAAAAGTGGTATAACTAATGAACATTTCGTCTAAACTAAGCCGCGCGCCGCTCCAATTTTACTCTGTTTAGAAAGGCCACGAACGTAGCTACACCATACCCTTAATTTCAGAGCGGCGCGCGGTTTCGTTTTTTTATGTGCTATTTCGAAATATTAAAAAATATGAAAAAATATATTATGAAAAGGGGTATAATTAATGAACTTTTCGTCTAAACTAAGCCGCGCGCCGCTCCAATTTTACTCTGTTTAGAAAGGCCACGAACGTAGCTACACCATACCCTTACTTTCAGAGCGGCGCGCGGTTTCGTTTTTTATGTGCTATTTCAAAATATTAAAAAATATGAAAAAATATATTATGAAAAGGGGTATAATTAATAAACTTTTCGTCTAAACTAAGCCGCGCGCTGCTCCAATTTTACTCTGTTTAGAAAGACCACGAAGGTAGCTACACCATACCCTTAATTTCAGAGCGGCGCGCGGCTTCGTTTTTTTATATGCTATTTCGAAAGATTAAAAAATATGAAAAAAATATATGATGAAGAAGGGTATAATTAATGAACTTTTCGCCTAAACTAAGCCGCGCGCCGCTCCAATTTTACTCTGCTTAGAAAGACCACGATGGTAGCTACACCATACCCTTAATTTCAGAGCGGCGCGCGGCTTCGTTTTTTTTATATGCTATTTCGAAATATTAAAAAATATTAAAAAAATATATTATGAAAAGGGGTACAATTAATGAACTTTTCGTCTAAACTAATCCGCGCGCCGCCCCAATTTTACTCTGGTTAGAGAGACCACGTACGTAGCTACACCATGGCCTTAATTTCAGAGCGACGCGCGGCTTCGTTTTTTTTATATGCTGTTTCGAAATATTAAAAAATGTGAAAAAAATATATTATGAAAAGGGGTATAATTAATGAACTTTTCGTCTAAACCAAGCCGCGCGCCGCTCCAATTTTACTCTGTTTAGAAAGACCACGAAGGTAGCTACACCATACCTTTAATTTCAGAGCAGCGCGCGGCTTCGTTTTTTTTAATATGCTATTTCGAAAGATTAAAAAATATGAACAAAATATATGATGAAGAAGGGTATAATTAATGAACTTTTCGTCTCAACTAAGCCGCGCGCCGCTGTTTAGAAAGACCACGAAGGTAGCTACACCATACCCTTAATTCCAGAGCGGCGCGCGGCTTCGTTTTTTTTTATATGCTATTTCGAAAGATTAAAAAATATGAAAAAATATATGATGAAGAAGGGTATAATTAATGAGCTTTTCGTCTAAACGAAGCCGCGCGCCGCTCTGAAATTAAGGGTATGGTGTAGCTACCTTCGTGGTCTTTCTAAACAGAGTAAAATTGGAGCGGCGCGCGGCTTAATTGAGACGAAAAGTTCATTAATTATACCCCTCTTCATGATGTATTTTTTTCATATTTTTTAATCTTTCGAAATAACATATAAAAAAAAACGAAGCCGCGCGCCGCTCTGAAATTAAGGCTATGGTGTAGCTACGTACGTGGTCTCTCTAAACAGAGTAAAATTGGAGCGGCGCGCGGCTTAGTTTAGACGAAAAGTTCATTAATTATACCCCTCTTCATGATATATTTTTTTCATATTTTTTAATCTTTCGAAATAAGATATAAAAAAAACGAAGCCGCGCGCCGCTCTGAAATTAAGGGTATGGTGTAGCTACGTACGTGGTCTTCCAAAACAGAGTAAAATGGGAGCGGCGCGCGGCTTAGTTTAGACGAAAAATTCATTAATTATACCCATTTTCATGATATATTTTTTCATATTTTTTAATCGTTTGAAATAGCATATAAAAAAAAGGAAGCCGCGCGCCGCTCTGAAATAAGGACATTGTGTAGCTACGTACATGGTCTTTCGTATCAGATTAAAATCGGAGTGGCGCGCGACTTAGTTTAGAGAAAAGGTTCATTAATTATACCCCTTTTCATGATATATTTTTTCATAATTTTTAATCTTTTGAAATAGCATATAAAAAAACGAAGGCGCGCGCCACTCTGAAATTAAGGGTATGGTGTAGCTACCTTTGTGGTCTTTCTAAACAGAGTAAAATTGGAGCGGCGCGCGGCTTAGTTTAGACGAAAAGTTCATTAATTATACCCCTTTTCATAATATATTTTTTCATCTTTTTTAATATTTCAAAATAGCATATAAAAAAAACGAAGCCGCGCGCCGCTCTGAAATTAAGGGTATGGTGTAGCTACCTTCGTGGTCTTCCTAAACAGAGTAAAATTGGAGCGGCGCGCGGCTTAGTTTAGACGAAAAGTTCACTAAATATACCCCTTTTCATAATATATTTTTTTCATATTTTTTAATATTTCGAAATAGCATATAAAAAAACGAAGCCGCGCGCCGCTCTGAAATTAAGGGTATGGTGTAGCTACCTTCGTGGTCTTTCTAAACAGAGTAAAATTGGAGCGGCGCGCGGCTTAGTTTAGACGAAAAGTTTAATAATTATACCCCTCTTCATGATATATTTTTCATATTTTTTAATCTTTCGAAATAAGATAGAAAACAAAACGTAGCCGCGCGCCGCTCTGAAATTAAGGGTATGGTGTAGCTACGTACGTGGTCTCTCTAAACAGAGTAAAATTGGGGCGGCGCGCGGCTTAGTTTAGACGAAAAGTTCATTACTTGTACCCCTTTTCATAATATATTTTTTTCATATTTTTTAATATTTCGAAATAGCATATAAAAAAAACGAAGCCGCGCGCCGCTCTGAAATTAAGAGTATGGTGTAGCTACCTTCGTGGTCTTTCTAAACAGAGTAAAATTGGAGCGGCGCGCGGCTTACACTGTCAATAAAAGTGTGCAAATCCTGAACACTGAATTGCACACTAGTTTGTAACACCTTTCAAACATGTAAAAGTGTTCAAGTACGAAAACTAGTATACAAAGAGATTTACTTAAAATATGTCACTGAAGTGTTATCAAGCTCATCAAATAGATCGCACTTTACGCATAATAGAACACTTTTACATGTTCATGCGAACGCTAGTGTTCCAAAAGTGTTACAGAATATGTGTTCATTTGTGAACATTGGTGTTCAAACATGATTATCATTTCTGAACACGCGTGTTCATACCTGTTCTCTAGTGTTCGGATATGAACGTCAAATGTTCAGTTTTTAACATGATATGGTGTCCTGATTTGGACATCAATATGAACGTTAGTCTTCAGTGCCGTCCAACCCCATATTTCGATTGTTGAGATACTTAGCGTTGTGGAATTCTTGGTACCTTTTTCTTTTCATTATTGTTCAAAATGGACCAGTTGATTAATTCCACATCATTATTTCAACTTATTCCAGCAACCGCTAAAATTAGTCAGGGATGAACGCTTTTACGCGTTCAATAAGTGTTACAGATTTTTTCTGACAGTGTAGTTTAGACGAAAAGTTCATTAATTGTACCCCTTTTCATAATATATTTTTTTCATATTTTTTAATATTTCGAAATAGCATATACAAAAAAGGAAGCCGCGCGCCACTCTGAAATTAAGGGTATGGTGTAGCTACCTTCGTGGTCTTTCTAAACAGAGTAAAATTGGAGCGGCGCGCGGCTTAGTTTAGACGAAAAGTTCAATAATTATACCCCTTTCATGATATATTTTTTCATATTTTTTAATCTTTCGAAATAAGATATAAAAAAAAACGAAGCCGCGCGTCGCTCTGAAATTAAGGGCATGGTGTAGCTACGTTCGTGGTCTTTCAAAACAGAGTAAAATTGGAGCGACGCGCGGCTTAGTTTAGACGAAAAGTTCATTAATTATACCCTTCTTCATCATATATTTTTTTCATATTTTTAATCTTTCGAAATAGCATATAAAAAAAACGAAGCCGCGCGCCGCTCTGAAATTAAGGGTATGGTGTAGCTACCTTTGTGGTCTTTCTAAACAGAGTAAAATTGGAGCGGCGCGCGGCTTAGTTTAGACGAAAAGTTCATTAATTATACCCCTTTTCATAATATATTTTTTCATATTTTTTAATATTTCGAAATAGCATATAAAACAAAACGAAGCCGCGCGCCGCTCTGAAATTAAGGGTATGGTGTAGCTACCTTCGTGGTCTTTCTAAACAGAGTAAAATTGGAGCGGCGCCCGGCTTAGTTTAGACGAAAAGTTCAATAATTATGCCCATCTTCATAATATATTTTTTTCATATTTTTTAATCTTTCGAAATAAGATATAAAAAAACGAAGCCGCGCGCCGCTCTGAAATTAAGGGCATGGTGTAGCTACGTTCGTGGTCTTTCAAAACACAGTAAAATTGGAGCGACGCGCGGCTTAGTTTAGACGGAAAGTTCAATAATTATACCCCTCTTCATGATATATTTTTTCATATTTTTTAATCTTTCGAAATAAGATTTAAAAAAAAAGAAACCGCGCGCCGCTCTGAAATTAAGGGTATGGTGTAGCTACCTTCGTGGTCTTTCTAAACAGAGTAAAATTGGAGCGGCGCGCGGCTTAGTTTAGACGAAAAGTTTAATAATTATACCCCTCTTCATGATATATTTTTTCATATTTTTTAATCTTTCGAAATAAGATATAAAAAAAATGAAGCCGCGCGCCGCTCTGAAATTAAGGGCATGGTGTAGCTACCTTCGTGGTCTTTCTAAACAGAGTAAAATTGGAGCGGCGCGCGGCTTAGTTTAGACGAAAAGTTCATTAATTATACCCCTTTTCATAATATATTTTTTCATATTTTTAATATTTCGAAATAGCATATAAAAAAAACGAAGCCGCGCGCCGCTCTGAAATTAAGGGTATGGTGTAGCTACCTTCGTGGTCTTTCTAAACAGAGTAAAATTGGAGCGGCGCGGCTTAGTTTAGACGAAAAGTTCATTAATTATACCCCTTTTCATAATATATTTTTTCATATTTTTTAATATTTCGAAATAGCATATAAAAAAAACGAAGCCGCGCGCCGCTCTGAAATTAAGGGTATGGTGTAGCTACCTTCGTGGTCTTTCTAAACAGAGTAAAATTGGAGCGGCGCGCGGCTTAGTTTAGACGAAAAGTTCAATAATTATACCCCTCTTCATGATATATTTTTTCATATTTTTTAATCTTTCGAAATAAGATATAAAAAAAACGAAGCCGCGCGCCGCTCTGAAATTAAGGGTATGGTGTAGCTACCTTCGTGGTCTTTCTAAACAGAGTAAAATTGGAGCGGCGCGCGGCTAAGTTTAGACGATAAGTTCATTAATTATACCCCTTTTCATAATATATTTTTTTCATATTATTTAATCTTTCGAAATAGCATTTAAAAAAACGAAGCCGCGCGCCGCTCTGAAATTAAGGGTGTGGTTTAGCTACGTGTGTGGTCTTTCAAAACAGAGTAAAATGGGAGCGGCGCGCGGTTTAGTTTAGACGAAAAGTTCATTAATTCTACCCCTTTCCATTATATGTTTTTTTCATATTTTTTAGTCTTTCGAAATAGCATATAAAAAAACGAAGCCGCGCGCCGCTCTGAAATTAAGGGTATGTTGTAGCTACGTACGTGGTCTTTCAAAACAGAGTAAAATGGGAGCGGCGCGTGGCTTAGTTTAGACGAAAAGTCCATTAATTATACCCCTTTACATGATATGAGACGAATCGGCATTTCATATATCGAATATCCATTGAATATCCAATATCAAACGAATATCCAATGAATATCCAATATCAAACGAATATCAAATGAATATCAAATGAATATCAAATGAATATCCAACGAATATCCACTGAATATTTTTGAATATTTAACCTTTGTAAACCGAACCTGTGAAATATGAATGTCCAATATCCAATATCCAATATCAAACCCACTTCACACAGCTGTCGACCTGGGCATGTATTGACTGTTCACCCCGTTCTTTCAACCTGGACTATTCAACACTGAGAAACAATAGCCAGCAACAGGCAAGCATTGTGCGAGATGGATTATATAATCCATTCTCTAAACTATTCAACAAGGGCCTTAAATTAGTTCACCTCAACATAAGATCTATTGTGAATAAAATCGACGAGCTAAAGGAGGTGTTCGTTTCATGTGAAAATAGTATATCAATTTTCGGCCTAACAGAGACGTGACTAAATGAACATATACTGGACGACGTTATTGAAATCCCCGGTTATACGCCTCTAAGACGAGACAGACGAGAAATTAACTGTTTGAAAGACCGAGGAGGTGGAGTTCTGCTATATATTAAGGAGTCTATACCGTTTAAGCGGCGATTTGACCTTGAAGTGGACTCTATCGAAATAATTGCAGTTGAAATAAAGCACAGTAAGTCAAAACCGCTTATCCTACTGTTCGTGTATAGACCACCAGATCATGATCTTTATGAATGGTGTTCTCTGTTCGAATGTTCTCTCAGTAAAATTGAAGATGAGAAGAAAGAGTACATAGTGCTTGGCGATTTTAACGTTGATCTTGATCGACCCAAGCCTACATCGAAACACTGGGCGGATTTTATGGAGAATGATCATGATTTAACACAGCTGATTGATGTACCAACACGTATAACTAAGGACGCCGAAACACGGATCGATCATATATTTGTTAGCGATCCAGAAAACAGTGACCATTTGCCTGTTTGCGTCACTAGAAAGCTGTCATCTCAACATACCAAGTCTGACGGAACAATTAAATACAGGTGTTGTAAATAATTCAGTGAAACTAACTTTTTGAAGGAATTACAAAGTCAACCCTGGAGCGTTTTTGAAGCGTTTGACGATCCAGAAGTTAGTCTCGCTGCATGGTCGTATTTATTTGGAGATGTGCTCAACAAACACGCCCCTATTAGAGAGAAGCGTGTCAGTTATAAACGTCGCCCGGAGTGGTTGAACGACGAAATTACTGAAGCGATGGCTCAGAGAGATCGCTCAAATAAAAAGAAAAATTTCGACGATTTTAAAATTTGGAGAAACAATGTAAAAAGCCTAATTTATCACGCCGAACGGATGTATTATCAACGAGATTTGGACTCCGGTCAGCAAGCGATTACAAAGTTTTGGAATCATCTGCGAGAGCTTGTTCCGGCAAAGTGTCAACATTCATCCATACCTAAACTGGAGGTAGACGGAAATTCGTATGATACACCACAGGCCATCGCTGACCAGTTCAATTATTGGTTCACATCAACTGTGAAAAAATTCGTGGCTGATGGAGATCAAGTGTCTCCAGGATACCTGGACAAACTAAAAGAATTTGTCTCAAACAGAAAGTTCCCTGTTTCAAGTTTTTCAATTCCAGAAATTTCTGTGACATATGTAGCTGACCAGTTGAAAAAACTTTGTGTGAAAAAGGCTGTGGGTTTAGATGGCGTTCCATCTAAATTTCTTAAAAAGTTGATATTATTGCGCCATCATTAACTACCATTTTTAACATTTTTCATTCAGAGGGGCTGCAGGCAGGGTGACCCTTTATCTCCATATCTATTTATTCTATGTGCGGAGGTTTTGGCTCTTTTGGTTAGAAATAACCCTAATATTAAAGGAATAAAGATCGGTGATACAGAATATAAAATAAACTTATTCGCAGATGACACCACATTATTCTTGGATGGATCCGAAGCCTCTCTCGAGGCCTGTCGGTCGACTCTTCAGCAATTTGGCAGACTGTCAGGCTTAAGGGTAAACAGGGACAAGACACAGTTGGTACATGTATGGTTGGGCCCTTTACATGATGATCCTTTGAGGCTCAGTAACAAATATGGAATGGTGAATTGTGATGGCTCGTTCAAATTGTTAGGGGTCATATTCAGCAAGAATCTAGAGGAGATGGTAAATATCAATTTTATAGAAGCAACAAAGGAAATACAAAAACTATTGGGACACTGGAGTAAAAGAAGTATTACGGTTTTGGGGAAAATTACTGTTGTTAAAACGCTGGCTTTACCAAAACTAAACCACCTACTTTTTACCCTACCAAATCCACCAAAAAACCTTCTAAAACTCTTAACAAAAAATATTTATCAGTTTATTTGGAAGAAAAATGATAGAATTAAAAGGGTACAGTTAATTCAAAGTTATGAAAAGGGTGGTCTAAAAATGTTAGATTTGGAAGAGTTTATGAAAGCAATCAAAATTTCTTGTTTTCGGCGCTTACTGCAAACAAATTCTAAAATTTATAATATCTTATACCACCTACTATAGATATACCTTACTGTATAGCTGAATGTGGCCCCAAAATACTTAAACTGCTGAGTAAAAAGATTCATAACCTGTTTTGGAAGGACGTTCTGTGTACATGGGCAAACTTTCTACCCAAATTAGAATATGCATGTCCCTATCATATATTATCACAATCCTTATGGAACAATGACCATATTCAAATAGGGAATAGCCCTATATTTTATAAGACTTGGTATAACCGTGGAGTGAGGTACATTAATGATTTGATGGATAGTAAGGGGAATATTATGACTTACACGGAATTCACGAGGAAATATGATGTAAAAACAAATATATTGATATATTTGGGGATACAAAATGCTGTGAAAGTTTACATAAGGAAATTTCCTTTCCATTGCTCTAATTTATTGGAATACCCCATTAGACCTTATCCAATTTCGATTTTGACAAAACATCAGAAGGGGTGTAAACCTTTCTATGGTATTTTAATAAAAGGAAAAAATAAAAAACCTAACAGTGAAGACAAATGGGAACGTTTACTAGAAATGAGAAATGATGAATGGCCAAAGATCCACAAATTGCCTTTCGTATGTACGGTAGATAGTAGCCTGATTTGGTTACAGTATAGGATTATAAACAGAATTCTTGCTACAAATACTTTTCTGCAAAAAATTAAGGTAAAAGATACTCCACTTTGTGACTTATGTCAAAGCGAAAATGAAACTTTATTACATATCTTTAGTGAGTGTCAACACTCAAAGAAATTCTGGGGAGATATAGCCAAGTGGATCGAATCCGATACTAGGTTAAAGGTTCATTTTACCTCAAAGTTCATACTTTTTGGAGGAATAAGGAATACAGACAACGTGATGAATATTATTATTTTATTAGGCAAATGGTATATTTACAAATGTAAACAGAATAAACAAATACCACATATTACAGGTTTTAAGAAAAAAGTATATAGTTACTACAATATAGAAAGAGTCGGTTATTCAATAGACAACAGAGTAGAAGCCTTCCGAAGTAGATGGGTATTATGGGAAGGGCTAATTGCGCCACAGTAGTATGACCTGCATGTACTGGTTCTTGAAGTGTTAATATATTCCATGTATTCTACTGATGCGATTTGTATCCAATCTGAACAATAAAAAAAAAAAAAAAAAAAAAAAAAAAAAATTTTAACATGTGTATTTCATATGGAAAATTTCCTTCTCAGTGGAGAAGCGCTAAGGTTTTACCCCTATTTAAGCATGGCAACAGGAAAGACCCTAATAACTATAGACCTATCAGTATCTTACCAACAATATCAAAAATACTGGAGAGGCATGTACACGATCACCTGTCTGCATACCTAGAATACAATAATCTACTTCATGGCAGACAGTCCGGCTTCCGCAGTTTTCATTCCTGTCAAACAGCATTGACTGCCTTGATTGACTCGTGGAGTTACCACATTGATAATGGTCATCTTGTTGAAGCTGTTTTTATCGATCTTCGTAAGGCATTCGATCTTGTCAATCACAATATTTTATTGGATAAACTGAAGATCTATGGTCTACAAGGCAGTGAATTAAGCTTTCTAGACTCGTACATGCAATTCCGGAAGCAGACTGTGTCATTCAATGGTTGTGTATCTGGAGAGTCGTTTAATACGGTTGGAGTCCCTCAGGGGTCCATTTTAGGACCGCTGTTGTTTTTGTTATACATTAATAACATGCCACTACATACAGCCGAATGTGAAACGGACATCTTTACGGACGATAGCGCTGCAAAATCTATACCAGAACTTTAAGATCAACTAAACGTGGGCTTTGATGGAGTGAGTAACTGGTGTCTTTCAAACAAAATGTGCATCAACACCGACAAAACACACTGTATGCTTGTGACCACCAACCAAAAGCGGACACACCTTGAAAACTCCGAACTTGTTTTGAATATCGGCGAAACTGTCATAGAAAACTCGAACTGTGAAAAACTTTTGGGGGTCCATATACGTAACAATCTCTCATGGTCCTCCCACATCGATTATATTGTTAAAAAGATTAAGAGTAAACTTCATTTACTCACTCGAATTAAGAAGTTTTTACCTTATTCCGCTAGGCGGAAACATTTTAATTCATTCATCTTACCTCATTTTGACTATTGTTTAATTGTGTGGGGAAAGTGTTGTCAAACTGACATGAATCGACTCGAGAGCTTGCTCAAACGCTCTATGCGTTTGATACTAGGCTGTGATAGCTCAATCAGTGCTCAAGAAATGTTTTATCGTTTAAATTGGTATCCACTGTTTTATCGATATCGTTTTAACCAAACTGTTTTAGTGTTCAAGGCTTTAAATGGATTAGCTCCTTCGTACATTAAGGATCTCATCAACATTCATTCTCCGAAGAGGAGCTTAAAATCTAGTGCGAAAGAATTCCTAACTGTTCCTTTTGCCCGAACAGAATTGTTAAAAAACTCTTTCAGGGTAGCAGCTGCTACATTGTATAATAGTTTACCGCTACATGTTAGAAAATGCAAGAGCTTACAAAGTTTTAAAACTGCATGCTATAAATTTTACCTAGAGGACTTCAACGGATAATATAGTAGTTTTAAAAGTGCATGTTATAATAGTTTAATTTTTTTTATTAATACTATTATTATTTAATTAATTTTATTTATTTATTTATTTTATTATTATTTTTTATATATTTTTTCTTATCTTTTTTTTCTTATCTTCTTTTTTTTTTTTTTTTATTATTATTATTTTTTTTTTCTTAATAAATAAATCTTATGATGCCCTTACAAGATTTTTAAAGATCCATTAATTTAATATTTTTAGACCGCAAAGTTATTAACCATGTATATATATATATATTTATATTGTTATTCTCATCTGTTTTAGCCCTCGACCCTCAAGAAATGAGGCACATTGTCCTATTGAGGCTATCGAGTTAAAATAAAGTTTATTATTATTATTATTATTATTATTATGTAGACTGGAAAGAGAACAACAACAACAACAAGGATGACAGGGCAATAATTGTATTATCCCCTTCACGTACATCATACCCACGCTAAGGGAGCCGCGTTGGGTATGTTGTGTTGCTCTTTTCCTATGAGAAGCCCCCCATTGGGAATGCATCTGTCGTATTCGTTCTTGCCCGTTAGATGTATTCTCGGCTGCTCTTATCCAATCAGAAACCGCCATTTCAGAAAGTTCAATGTTCGGTCATGTTCGCTCTGATCCGTATGTTCTAATCCTCACCGGGCAGGCCAGGATATTGTTCAAGCAGCATGTCCTGAAACAGTTGTTTGCGCATTCTGGTTGCATTTTTCACGGCCTCGGTGGGTTGTAGCCCCATATCCTCTTCCAAGCGGTATCAGTGTGAAGCATTCGTGGGAATATATTTGCTCTTCGGGCAATTTTCTGGGGAAAACCCCCGGTCTATTTATAGATCATTTCGGGGTAGTGGAGAAACAGGAGTTTCGGTGGTGCACTGGAGTGCGTTTGGAGGAGATAAGGGCCTTTTTCCATCCGGCTACCTGGTAGAGTTATCTGTGTGTGTGTGTGTGTGTGTGTGCGTGTTGGTGTGCGTGTGTTTGTGTGTGTGGTTCTGTGTTTGTGTGTGTTTATGTGTGTGTATGTGTGTGTGTGGTGAGTGTGTGCGTACGTGTGTGTATATGTGTGCGTGTGTGAATCTCTGTATGTACAGACACCACCATCACCACCACCACCAACGGGCTTTGACGCCCGTCAACGCTCGGTGGTGGTGGTAGTTCCCGTGGGGCGAAGCTCTTGGGTCAGAGCTCTTTGAGTCTGAGCTTGGAGCTCTTGGAACTCAGAGCTCGGAAGTGACGACGTCGTACGCATGCGCACGTACCTGGGTGCACCAGCACCCTGGTGCACCCTATGCCCTCCGGGCTATAGGGTACATAGTGCACCACAGGTAAGTGGGCAGTCGTATCATGACGTTACTTCCGAGCTCTGAGCTTCACGAACTGCAAGCCCCGAGTCCAAAAGCTCGGTGCTCCAAGAGCTCCCATCCAAGAGCTCCGCACCACGAGAGCTACCACCACCACTACCGAGCTTATACAGAGATTCACACACGCACACATATGCACACACGCACGCACGCACGCACGCACGCACGCACGCACGCACACACACACACCACACACCGCACACACGGGCAAGAACGAATATGACAGATGCCGCCCCAAATGGGGGCTTCTGATTGGACAAGAGCAACACAACATATCCAACGCGGCTCCCCTGGCGTGGGTATGATGGACGTGAAGGGGATAATAAAATGATTGACCTGTCATCCTTGTTGTTGTTGTTGTTCTCTCTCCGGTCTACATCATGGCGTCAAGGAGTTATGCTAGGGCGTTAAGGCGTAAAGACCGGCGTTGAGGGGTGTCACGCATTTCGATGAATTAGTGTCATTTCCATGGAATGTCTAAAAATCATCGCTTCAGGGCTAATTCACCAGGACGTTGAAGCGCTAAGCTTGGTGTTGGTGGATGTTGCTACACCTAACACGAAGCATTTAGACCGCGAATGGTCCATCTCCACCCCAAACACCTTCCTTCACACCCCAAAATGTCCACTTTGGCTACTATTCCTACTAATGACGTCACTAGTGACGTCACAGATGACCTGGACATCCCTCGCGTCCTGGTCTACACCGCGAGGGCTTCACTTTGACACCTCACATGATTCATTCGGACCAAGAATGGTCCCTCAACCGCTCAAACACTCTCCCACGCACCTCCAGAATGACCACTTTCCTTACTACAACCCAAATGCCCATGCACATATTACGATATTAGCCCCTACGATCCAAGAGCTCCGCCCCACGAGAGATAACACCACCACGGCCGTTGACGCCCGGTGGTGGTGGTGGTGGTGGTGTCCCCGACGGGTGAAGGGGTCTGTACAATTAGGGATGAATTCGTGTCCCTCATCAGTCCATATGTACCAATCCAACCCGACGCTACCCCAAAAGAACTTGAAAATAAGGCCTCCCACGGACCAATCGGACCACTATGGGTCCATCTCAACCTCAAAATGTCAATCCCAATGCCCTTTTACTACTGCGCATGCGCAGACAGACTCTATTCCCACCCCACACCTATCCAGCTGGACGCTCTTCAACGAGAGCTTTACACTGATACCTCCTGCGACCCATTCGGACCAAGGATGGTCCATCTCTACCACAAACACCCTCTTTCACACCCCAAAATGATCACTTTACTTAATGCACCCCAACTGCGCATGCGCAGAATTAAGGGACTTCTAATAAAAAAACTCTACCCCACGAGAGCTTCACACTGATCCATACGGCCATTTGGACCACGGATGATCCCTCAATCGCTCAAACACACACCCACGCATGCCCGAAAGGCCTGCTTCCGCTACTACTCCTACTGATGACGTCACAAATGACGTCATAGATGACGTGGACATCCCTCAAATCGTGGTTTACACCCCGAGAGCTTCACTTTGACACCTCACACGACGCATTTGGACCAATAGTGGTCCCTCTCTACCCCAAACACCTTCCTTCACACACCAGAATGCCCACTTTGACTACTACTCCTACTGATGACGTCACCACTGAGGTCACAGATGACGTGAACATCCCTCAGATCGTGGTCTATACCACGAGAGCTTCACTTTGACGCCTCCCACGACACATTCGGACCACCGATGGTCCAAATCTACCCCAACACCTTCTTTCACACCTCTAAAATGCCCACTCTGGCTACTACTCGTCCTGCTGACGTCACCAATGACGTCACAGTTGACGTGGACATCCCCAAGTCGTGGTCTACACCACGAAAGCTTCACACAGATACTTCACACTGTCCATTTGGACCACGGTTGGTCCCTCAATCCCTCAAACACACCCCCACGCACCCCCAAAACGACCACTTTACTTACTACACCCCAACTGCGCATGCGCAAATTGATGCGATTTCCAATAAAAAACACAACAGTCTGACTCTTCACACTGATACCTCATACGGTACATTTGGGCCAAGGATGATCCATCTCTACCCCAAAAAGAACCCCCCAAATGCCTGTTTTCTATATTACGCCCAGATTGCGCATGCGTATATTACTCCAGTCGAATGCTCCTCCACGAGAGCTTCAAAATAAGACCTCACTCGACCCAATCGGACCACTAGGGGTCCACCTAGACCCCAAAACGTCCACCCCAGCGCTATTTGCCCGGTGCTCATGCGTACAGTGGCTTTTTCAAGAAAATTCAGCGCTTAACTTCGAGACCCCTTCCATCGTGTTCTACGTGGTGAGACGAAGAAAACAAGATCTCGCAACCCATATCGCAATGAGCACGTGGTTTCCCAGTGGGATCAACATTGTCCACTATGGGCCTAACGATTCATGATATGTGTTGTATCTCAGGTACGCTTTTATTGTACCTGTTCATGTGGCAACTTGGATGACATGACCAAACGGCCCCTAGCACCGGCATAGGCGGTATTAGATACAAATATAGAGAGCTATGATGGAAATGCTCTGACAATTCGTATATTGGCAATTGGTGAGCTGTGTCGCTGTGACAACTCGTACACTGGGGATTGGTGAGCTGTATCGTCGTCAGATGAAAATGACGACATTTAATACAAATTACAAGCGTCTAGTCCGTCATTCATAATCCAGCCGTCGTCCATTAGAGAATATCCGCGTCAATAATCCAAAGACCTATTCCATTTCCATATAACAGTATTAGCACCAAATTCAAAAAGACAAAAGTATACATAAACATAGGCTTGTTTCCTGCAAGAGAGAAGCGGTCAACAATTTTCAATGATGCCGGCAAGACATCATGATGTTCCAAAATATCAAATCCGTATCGCTGATCAGTATTCTTAATCCATAATATTCGTTATAGAGTCGTCATCTAAAAATGATGTACCTCAGTCACGCTTTGATTGTGACTGTTCATATGAGTACCATGAGGATCTTCAAGTACATGGGCTCATACGGCCCCTAGCCCCGGGTTAAGCGGAATTAGACACATGTTACGAAACGTAGCGCCATAGATCTTGCACGCTACGTTCGTATTTTGCTATCAGCATGCGATATGTATCGCCAAATTTGAGAAACTTTGAGTGGAGGCGCTTGGTGGAATAGCCCTGTTTTATAAGTTTCTGCAACAATGTTTTGTGACGTTGATTAAAATCATCACATTTAACACAGGATCTAGCAAATGCTACTAAGCGAGATATGTATACGCCATATGCAGGTCCCACTGGAATATTACTGTCCAGAAAGGGATAGTTTACGATATCGAAATTGTAATCATCTTTTTGTCATAAAGTCGACGAGAGAGAATGCCCGCTTCATTTTTATAGAGATATAGATCTAAATATGATGTGCCTGTAGGGCTGTCTGTAGTTTCCTTCAAATCCAGTGAAGGTGGATATATATCCTTCACTGCGTCATTTATATAGCGATTATCCACAGCGAGAAGATCGTCTATATAGCGTTTGGTGAATGAGAAGGAACGGGCTTTGAATGGATCGGTTTTTGAAAGCGCCTGCATATAGTCATATTCATAAGAGAACAGATACAGGTCAGCCAACAGGGGTGCACAATTAGTACCCATTGGAATACCTATATGCTGCTGATATATTGTGTTGCCAAATTTCACATAGATATTTTTAATGAGAAATTCAAGCAACTCTATAAACAAAGAAACATCCCATGAATGATATCTCTTGTATGTAGTAGAGCTAAAGAATGCTTTATGGCTTCCGACATTAATATATCTACGATCAGTTTTCTTGAACACAGATACTATTAATGAACTTAGACGGTCAATAAGGTCCTGATGAGGGATTGTAGTATAGAGAGTCGAGAAATCCCATGTGGATACATGTCTGTACGGTATGTGATCTTTAGCATCAAGTTCTTCCGTAAGACATTTTGAGTTTTTCAATATCCACATACATTCAACGCCAGAGTTCTTGAAAATAGTGGCGCAATACCTTTCCCAAAATGCTTTTACCTCCTGAAGGGCCCTCGTCAATAGGGTTGAAAGAAGCTTGGTGGTGCAGCTTCTAGAACCAGCTATGAATCTAGCTTTGTATGGTGATTTATGCATTTTGGGAGTCCAGTATATTTTTGGTATGTCGCTATGATTGGTTGGAAGACAAATACCTCTTTCCTTGAGAAACTTTTTGTGATTGTTAAATAAATCTTCCAGAGTAAATGCAGTTTGGGAGTAAGTAGACGTATTTGATGAAGATATGTCTACACTCAATTCTTTAACCAGCACCTGGTAATAGTAATATTTACATATGAATATTATATTATTCGGAGCTTTGTCTGCTGGGACTATGACGAATTTACTCTGGAGATTTGCTAGAACTTCTTGCGAATTGCGGTTTCTCTGTACTTGTTTTGCTAGGGGAAGAGAACTTCTGTCAATATGGCGGATTGTTTCCGTAAGGCCCGATGTCGACTCAGCATCACCTTTAGCTCGACTACATACAAGAGATATCATTCATGGGATGTTTCTTTGTTTATAGAGTTGCTTGAATTTCTCATTAAAAATATCTATGTGAAATTTGGCAACACAATATATCAGCAGCATATAGGTATTCCAATGGGTACTAATTGCGCACCCCTGTTGGCTGACTTGTATCTGTTCTCTTATGAATATGACTATATGCAGGCGCTTTCAAAAACCGATCCATTCAAAGCCCGTTCCTTCTCATTCACCAAACGCTATATAGACGATCTTCTCGCTGTGGATAATCGCTATATAAATGAAGCAGTGAAGGATATATATCCACCTTCACTGGATTTGAAGGAAACTACAGATAGCCCTACAGGCACATCTTATTTAGATCTCTATCTCTATAAAAATGAAGCGGGCATTCTCTCTCGTCGACTTTATGACAAAAGAGATGATTACAATTTCGACATCGTAAACTATCCCTATCTGGATAGTAATATTCCAGTGGGACCTGCATATGGCGTATACATATCTCGCTTAGTAGCATTTGCTAGATCCTGTGTTAAATGTGATGATTTTAATCAACGTCACAAAACATTGTTGCAGAAACTTATAAAACAGGGCTATTCCACCAAGCGCCTCCACTCAAAGTTTCTCAAATTTGGCGATACATATCGCATTCTGATAGCAAAGTACGAACGTAGCGTGCAAGATCTATGGCGCTACGTTTCGTAACTTGTGTCTAATTCCGCTTAACCCGGGGCTAGGGGCCGTATGAACCCATGTACTGCAAGATCCTCATGGTGCTCATATGGACAGTCACAATCAAAGCGTGACTGAGATACATCTTTTTTAGATGACGACTCTATAACGAATATTATGGATTAAGAATATTGATCAGCGATACGGATTTGATATTTTTGGAACATCATGATGTCTTGCCGGCATCATTGAAAACTGTTGACCGCTTCTCTCTTGCAGGAAACAAGCCTATGTTTATGTATACTATGATTGTCTTTTTGAATTTGGTGCTAATACTGTTATATGAAAAATGGAATAGGTCTTTGGATTATGGACGCGGATATTCTCTAATGGACGACGGCTGGATTATGAATGACGGACTAGACGCTTGTAATTCCAACAATGCCAACATAATGATGACCCGGAATTGCGCCTACAGAGGGTTCGCCCAGTCGGAGTTGTCTTCCTTGCCTCTAGAGGGTAGAACCATCGATGTCGTGATGTCAAAAGGGGAACTCCCACAGCAAGCGCCGCCATTTTGTATGTTTATTTTTTGCGGAGATATACTGGGCAATAAACGTTCGACCCTGTGGTCGGACGGATGCTTCACTCGTCATAATCGTCCAACACCTGTAGGTTATCTTCATTACTATAAGTATTACTTTCCATGGATCCATGTATTTTTTCGTGCCAATATGGGCCGACCCGCGTGTATTGAGCTCTATGGAGAAACTGAGGGTTCCTCACTTGCCATTTATGATAGGCAAATATATGGCAATATTGTAGGGGACCCTGTGCATTCTATTGATGCTTCGGAAGGGCGGATAAAGGATATATATTCTCCCGGAGAGGGCCGGAGATGACCGGACATTGCCGGAAATGATCGGAGATTCCCGGCCATGCCCGGACATTCTCCCCTGCATACTTGAAGTCTCCCCTATTTTCTCTTCACGGAACCGAAAGCGACCGCACCACCACCGGACCGCGTCACCGCGGAGGAACACATGCCCCAAAGGTCCCTTCCGGTCACGTGATGGAACTATAGTGACCTTGATCTCTCGATCACGTGATCTTGACCTTGAAAATTTATTAAATACCGACGTCAAAACTGTTACTATTACTCACCAACTGTTCTTGGCAACTCTCTTACTTGGGATAAAGTTAAAACAACTTGGAGAAAGCAAGAAATTAAGAAACTCATTATTAAACAGTTTGTTAGCAAACAACTTTGGGATGAAAGTGATTTTGATTTAACTGAGGAAACAACGGATTATTTGGAAATAAAGAATTAGAATTGCAAAATCAGCTGGAATTAAAGGAATTAGAATTAGAGAGAGAAAAGTTAGAATCAGAGGAAAGAGAGAAAGAAGGAGTATTAGAGAGAGAGAGAGAGAGAGAAAGAGAAGAGAAAGAGAAAGAAAGACAGTTTCAGTTAGAGAGAAAAAAGTTAGAAAAAGAGGAAAGAGAGGAACAGAAAGAAAGACAGTTTCAGTTAGAATTGAAGAATTTGGAATTACAGTCGGGAACAAGTTCTCCTGCAGATGCACCTGTACAATCACAATCAAAATTCGATGCGGCTAGCCAAATACGTCTCGTCCCACCATTTCAGGAAAAAGAAGTTAATAAATATTTTCTGCATTTTGAGAAAATTGCTGAAAATTTAAACTGGCCAAAAGAAAATTGGAGTTTACTTCTCCAAAGTGTTTTGATCGGAAAGGCAAGGGACATTTACACTCAATTGACGGTAGAGCAAGCATCAAATTATGATATAGTGAAGGATTTAATCCTTAAAGGTTATGAATTAGTTCCTGAAGCCTATAGACAAAAGTTTCGTAGTTGCGAAAAAGAAAACTCTCAAACTCATGTAGAATTTGCTCGTTCAAAAGAACAGTTATTTGATAGGTGGTGTGCTTCGGTTGAAATTGACAACAACTTTGAAAACCTTAGACAGCTTATGCTGGTAGAAGAATTTAAGAATTTATCCATGGTGATATTAGAACATTTTTTGATGGGAAAATGCCAACACTTTAGACGAAGCAGCCCGATTTGCGGATGAATACGCTCTGACACACAAATTATCATTTGTCAATGCTGTTAAGCCAAGTCAATTCCAGTCTACCATGTCAGGTAACAAATCCAGTTCTTTCTCAAGGCCTAAAACATTTAGCCCCAGTTACAAAGGTCAGAGGTCAAACAGAAAGACTCAGTCACCAACTTTTAACACTCAAAATAAGTCTCCCGTTTGCAGCTATTGTAAGATTTAATGGCTGATTGTTTTAAATTGAAAAGAAAACAACAAGATCATGCCTTTCAAAAGCCTAGTGGTTTCCTCACTTCAAGATCATTATCCAAGCTGGTTAGTGACGTTCATAGTTTATATGACGTTAAGATGGCAAAGGACACTGTTCCTATTAGTTCTATCAAGGATAAGGTATACAGTTTTTCAAATCCTGTTATGGAGATTTTTGAACCATTTATCCACAATGGTTTTGTGTCACTTTCAAGTGATTTTCCTGTGAAGATTTTGCGAGACACGGGTGCATCCCAGTCTCTTTTGTTGGCAGATATTTTTCCGGTTTCTGAGTCTTCATCTGCAGCCAGTAATGCCCTGATTAAAGGGGTAAATTCTGTAAATTACACACCCGTTCCGCTCCATAGCGTTCATCTGTCTTCCGACTTGATTTCTGGACCTGTTACGGTGGGTATTAAAGATAGTTTACCATTTGAGGGTCTTTAATTACCTCTTGGCAATGATCTTGCGGGAGATAAGGTCGGGGTTAACCCGATTGTAACTGACAAGCCTTGTTTGGATCAGATCCATGATCCGACGAAATTCAAAGTTTGTATCCTGCTTGTGCAGTTACTAGAGCCACGAGTAAATTGGAGTCTGAAAAGGCTCTTAAAGATGACGTCATCGATGACGTTTGTACCGCCAGATGTGTCACCTGATGATGAGTGGGCAGTTAAGTATCAGATTGTGATACCAAAGTCATATCGTTCAGATATCCTCAGACTAGCCCATGAAACACCTCTTGCAGGCCATTCAGGTGTTAACTTAACATACTACAAAATTCTAAATCATTTCTATTGGCCAAATTTAAAGAAAGATGTTGCGGAATTTTGTAGGTCATGCCACACATGTCAAATGGTAGGAATTTCCTATGCTTTATAATCTATTGCCGGAACAGGTTCGTGAAAACAATCGGTATCCACAATCGGTATCCACTGAGGAACAACCCGGATCTCCGCACATTACGCTGCAGAGGGAACCTGTATTATCAGTCGTGTATTCCCTCTGGAATTCGTCTGTGGAATAACGCTGATATTACTTTACGTTCATCTCCCAATTTACATACTTTCTGTCATAAAACCTTTATCAGGCATGCTGTACCAAAACATTTTTGTCTTGGTGAACGGAATCTCCAAGTTATTCATTCACAGTTGAGACTAGGCTGCAGTCAGCTAAAAGGCGACATGTATCACCAACATATAGCAGAGAATCCATATTGCTTATGTGGCAATTCTAATGAAACGGCGTATCATTTCTTCTTTGTCTGTACAATACACAATACTCACAGGGCACAATTATTCAATGAAATCGGTCATAATGTAAATATTGATACACTGCTATTTGGTGATTCCTCAAAGAATTTTGAATATAATAGTTGCATCACTTCATTTGTGCACGACTATATTAGACGAACCGGTAGATTTAAGATCTAAAATTTAATATATGAGTTCACTTGTACCATTTTAACAACTCTCGATGTGATAGCCGAAATGTTTTTATTGCTGTTTCTAGAACTGTATGTAGATAGCGCACGCACCATTGTTTTTCACACCATCTCACTAATATATAATTTACTATATATCATCAACTATAACAAAATCTACATCAAAGAACACTGTATTGATTAAACGACCACCTTTTGTATATGTAATCTGTAAATAGGGAGAGGGTTTGATATAGGCTCTGCCTGTTACCCAATCCCCATTTCCATTTATATCATTTCATGGAAATAAAATACTGTTTAAACCAAATGGTAGGAAAACCAAATAATATCAAAGGCCACACATGTCAAATGGTAGGAAAACCAAATAATACCAAAGGCCCCTATACAACCAATCCCTGCATTTGGGGAAGCCTTTAGTAGGGTGATTATAGATTGTGTTGGTCCATTACCAAAAACAAAGTCAGGCAATCAATACAACAATCATGTGTGCTTCAACCAGGTTCCCTGAGGCCATTTCTTTACGGAATATTAAGGCAAAAACTATTGATAAGGCCTTAGTTAACCCTACCTGGCCTGGGGGCCGAAATGCCCCCCTACCAAATTTCTGCGCTATCTCCGGAACGACAAAAAATGGAGAGCTGAAACTCCTTGACTTTATAGCTTATCATATTGGGGTCTTTTTGTCGTATTTCTTCAAAATTTCTGCTTTTCCGCGATGAAAAGTGGGCAAAAAGTATTTGATTTCACATCAACTTATTTTTACTAATTTAGCATGCAGTTTTTGCGGAGAAATTGCATAAATAAAAAAATCGGAAAATCCGAACGAAAAATCGACCAAAAAATGCTCTTTGACTTTGACCCAGGGATATAATGTGGTAAGTTTCAGCTCCCTAGCAGAAGGGGTAAGAAAAATAATTAGGGGGGTCATTTCGCCCGCCCAGGCCTGGACAGGTCCCAAAAAGCCCAGGCCAGATAGGGTTAAGTTTTTCACACTTGACGGCCTACCTCAGTCTGTTCAATCTGATCAGGGATATAATTTCATGTCAGGAATTTTTCAACAATTCATGCATGAATTGGGAATAAAGCAGTACAAATCATCTGCATACCACCCACAAAGCCAAGGCGCATTAGAAAGATTCCACCAAACATTACAGAACATGATTAGAACTTATTGCTTTGACACTGGGAAAGACTGGGATGAAGGCATACATTTGTTATTGTTTGCTGTCAGGGAGTCTGTTCAAGAGTCTTTAGGCTTCAGTCCATTTGAATTAGTCATTGGTCATACAGTTAGAGGACCACTTAAACTGCTAAAGGAAAAGTTCCTAGACAGTGATCTTGACTCATGTAGTCTCTTACAATATGTGTCGGACTTTCGGACCAGGTTGACTAAAGCACGTGATTTGTCAAATTTAAAGTCCACTCAAAAAGGTATGAAAATTATCTATGATAAACATGCCCTTAAACGAAGTTACAATCCTGGCGAGAAGGTACTGGCTTTTCTGCCTATTCCTGGTAATCCACTTAAGGCTAGATATTGTGGTCTATATGTCATTGAAAAGAAATTAAGTGACCTTAATTATGTAATTCAGACTCCTTGTCATGTAAATATGTTAAAGTTATACATAGACAGAGATAGCACTAACAGTACTATACAGCCTGTAAGTGTAGTTATTTCTGACCCTGATAATAATGAAACTCGTGAAGGGCCCATGACAGCGGCGAAATTACATAACTCTGACATTCACTTAATTTGGATTCCAAGTTCTCTGCTCAGTCAGTATGGACATTTGTTTTCCGACATTCCTACTCGGACTGATACAATTTCACATGACGGAGATTCTAATCCAGTAAAGCAGCACCCATATCGTTTGAATCCCATTAAACAAAACTACCTGAAAAAAGAGATTCAGTATTTATTGGACAATGACTTCATTGAACCAAGTAATAGTAACTGGAGTTCACCTTGTATCCTCGTTCCAAAGCCAGATGGCAGTTATATGATGTGTATTGACTACAGAAAGGTGAACACATCGACCAAAACAGACACATTCCCTATTTCACGCATTGACGATTGCATTGATAAAGTGGGAAGCGCCAAGTTCATGTCAAAGTTTGATCTTCTGAAAGGATTTGGCAAGTTCCACTGACAGATCGTGCGAAGGAGATATCAGCATTCGGCACTCCGGAGGGTCTGTTCCAGTACAAAGTTATGCCATTTGGGATGAAATATTCTCCATCCACGTTCCAGCGTCTCATCGACCGTGCTACTTCCGGTTTGGAAGGATGTGAGGCTTACATTGATGACGCCATTGTCTACAGCGATACATGGGAAGATCATCTACAGAGAATTCGCGCACTGTTCAATCGGCTGAGTGACGCCAAGCTGACAGTCAACCTTGGAAAAAGTGAATTTGGACATGCACGTGTGACATTCTTGGGTCGCGTTGTAGGTCAGGGTCAGGTAAAACCTGTAGATGCTAAGGGTAGTGCTATCTCGCTATTTCCAGACCAACATGTAAGAGACAACTGATGCGTTTCTTAGGTATGGCTGGTTACTACAGGAAATTTTGTCCAAATTTTTCAGATATTACTGAACCTTTAACTCGACTCTTAAGAAAGCGGGTAACTTTTGTTTGGACCGATGAATGAGAATCAGCTTTTGAAAAACTGAAAGCCATACTCAAGAGCGCGCCAGTTCTTTCACAGATTTTGATTCAGCTTTTAAACTGACTGTAGATGCTAGTGATGTTGCTGATGGTGCAGTTTTGTTACAAGACGGTGTGGATGGTGTAGATCACCCAATATGTTATTTTTCACGGAAATTTGACAAACTGCAGAGAAATTATTCTACAATTGAGAAAGAAGGTTTGGCAGTGATATTGGCTATACAACATTTTGATGTTTATGTTACTTCTTCATCGTTGCCAATTACTGTATTCAGTGATCACAATCCACTTGTTTTCATAAGTAAGATGAAAAACAAAAATCAAAGATTGTTGAGACGGAGTTTAGTGTTACAAGAATACAATATTGAAATCAAACATATTAAGGGCAAGGACAATTTGATCGCTGATTGTTTGTCTCGCATATAATGTACATATGTTTGTCAACATTTTTGCTGTTGTAATATAGATTTTGTTTTGTAATAATGTTTTGAATTGTCAAGAAAGTTAAAAGTTTGAAGCTTTCTTCTTTTTAAGAGGGGGAGTGTCATGGTATTGCAGTTTAACATTAGACACTGAAGATAGTTCTAGAATAATTCAGCTGATGTAAACATGTTTACATCCTGTTCTGTGATTATAATCATAGAATTTTCTCGTAGTCGTGACCGATTTATCATGATTGCAAATGGCCGAAATACGAAGAGATCCGTATGATGATGGCAATGGGGTCACAGCGCCATCTACACATCTACACAGCGCCATCTACACATCTATACGCTTGTGGGTTAATAATTTTTGAGCTTTCTAGAAGCTGTTGTAATCGTATCTGGGTTAAATCATACGTCATTGCTGTACCGGTGGAAGTTTCTTGATTTAATAGAATAATCTCGAATGCCCGATGGAGTATAAATAACCGGACGTTCATTGATCGAGGAGGGAATTCAAACGGCTTCAATGTGGGTGCATTAGATTGTGCTACTGGATATTACCTTAGCCTGAGATTACTGACTGCTTGATTGTATATTCCTGTTGGACTACTCCTGTGTGTTTGACCGCTGTATTATCTACGTAATTGAACTGACGGAAACTGGGCAACAGCTGAGCGGTGTGGACTATAAAAATACAGGAACGCTATTTCTGTGCGTCGGCACGGACTGCATAGAGATTTGCACGTTAGTACGGACTGTGAAAGATACACCGGTATTGCATTGAACAGTAAGACCATATTTCTCATTTATTTGCTGTATTGACCTAACTTAATTTGTATATGATTTTAGTATTGTAAATAAATATTTGATTGTTAATCCTCGATTTCATAAAAGCTTTCTGTTGCGTTTTTCAATTATCGTTTAGACGTAACATAACCCAAAAGCTTTCTCAATATGCTGATGAGACAACCTTCTTTTTAGATGGCAGCAAAATATCTGTTACCATCTTTGGAAAGTTTGAAACTTTTCTCAAAAATCTCCGGTTCACATATAAACTTTTCAAGATCAAATGCAGTGATTTTAGGAAGTCTGCGTAATAAACCGAGATATCTCAATTTAGATATCCCGCTTGCATGGAGTACTGAATTTAAGGTGTTGGGTATAAAACTATCAATCGATCTAAATAGTATAGAAGCTTTGAATTTTGAAGAAAAAATTAAGGAAATTAGACATTTGTTAAGGAATGGGGTAGGGAGAATAACTGTAATTAAAACGTTAGCCCTCTCAAAACTGACGCATCTACTAACCGCTCTTCCATCGCCCCCAGAAGAATTCGTTAAAAAGTTCGAGCAATTATGTTTTGCCTTCATTTGCAAAAACGGACCTGACAAAATAGCGCGAAAGACCATAACCCAACCATATAAAGATGGAGGGCTAAAAGCATCGGATATCCGGATTTTAATAAATAGTCAATAAAAGTAAGCTGGATGTGAAAACTATTAACATGTACCTGTAAATGGCAGAGTATACTATTCTATATCCTTCCTGTGCCATTCTCAGTTTTTACCCAAATGAGAGATGTTTTCATTGAAGACATTGCAGCCAAATATAGATAATTAGTTTTGGAAAGATGTATTTCTATCTTCTGGTGAATGCTAAACCTGTTTACTAACCAAAATGGCTTAGGCGGGGGATAGTCATCTATATAGATTTGACAGACGCTCAGAAAAAGGTTCGAGAGTATGAGGATTTCTGTGAATTCTATGGTTTCCGTCCAGCTTTCGCTTTATATTATGGATTAATAAATACATTGAAATATAGTATAAAGAATCTTAAGGTTCATAGTAAAGGCGTATTAGGCACATATTGTCCACGTACAGCGGATCACCTATTAATATTGTTGAATTGTATAAAAGGATGTAGAAATATATCTGCACTGTTTATTCACAAATTGTATTCGCTTCCAAAATTTGAACGTAAATGGCACGATGAAATGCATATTGTTTATAGTAAAGAAGTTTGGAATAGAGTCTATATGGTTCCTAGAACGGCTACCGAAGATACAAGACTAATATGTTTCCAATACACGATAATAAGTCGGATCCTTGGAATCAACGAATATTTACCCAAAATAGGATTTCAGGTTTTGTAAAAGTACGTCCGAATGTATTTTTCCATCTGTGTAGTTTCTACCCAGTTGTAAATCAGTTTTAGCGAGAGGTAAATCTCTGGTTTTCGGACTGATTTCAGTCTCATCCTGAATGCAACAACAGCTATTTTAGGTATAACTGACGGTCTAAATAAATATAAAGATTTAAATTTATATATGTTGCAAACTCGTTTTCACAATATTTTACAAAAGTATTCTCAGCGTACCTAATTTCAAAATCGAATTGGAAAATTATACACAAATAGAAAAAGTTATTGCACCGAGAAAAAACACCTTGGTAGAACATTATAAAAGATGGGTATCATCCATTATTGACAGTAATTCCATTTTATTATGAAGGAAACTGTTTTTACTTTTCCTATCTGTTTCCTAAATGCTTTTGTTATGTACACATGCTGTCAGATGATCTTTCCTGCATAGAACATACTTGCCGAACTGTCAATATACTATGTGCTACCAAATTTTCTGTAACAAATATTTATTTCTGGGCAAAAAACAAAACAAAAAAGACTAACAATTTCACATTTTTATTTATTTTGTCCCTAATTTTAATCAATGGGAATGTCAATCGGGCTTAATCGGGGAATAGGAACCCCAAATTCAGCGACAAATTGGTCTATAAGTGTCAAGCAATAGTACTGGACCATTATTTTCCTCATGTAGTACCCACAGGTGAAAATATAACCAAGTCCTTCCTAATATTAATTTATCATGATTTTTTAGTTGAATTTGATTATATATTGGGCTAATATCCCTTTGGCTGTGTTGTTTGAAACTTGTAGACCAATTTGACGCTGCATTAAAGGTCCCTTTACTTAACCCTACCTGGCCTGGGGGGGGCACTTTCCGCCCCCTGTTGGTTTGTTGCTCCTATCTCCGGAACGACAAGAATTTGAGAACTGAAACTTCTTGACTTTTTAGATTATCATATTGGGGTCATTTTGATCCTATTTGCACGACCCCCGAGCAGGGGATCATGGGTAAATTCAAAATGGCGTCTATGTGGGTACCAGAAAAGTGATGTTTTCATCATATTTCTTCAAAATGTTTGCTTTTCTGTATGGAAAATTGATTAAAATATATTTTATTTCATATCAGATTATTTTTTACTTATTTATCATGCAGCTTTTGCGAAGAAAAAGCAAAAAAGAAATTCGAAACTTCTATCGAAAAACTGGTCTAAAAATGCTCTTTTTAGAAATGGCGTCACAGTGACGTTATCATGGCGGCCATCTTGGATTCTATTACATTTTCTGGTAGAGCTTGACCCAATGATGTAGTGTGGTAAGTTTCAGTCCTTTAGCCGTAGCGATAGCGAAAATATATAGCAGGCACTTTCCGCCTCCCCCCAGGCTGCGGTACACCCCAAATCGCCCAGGCCAGATAGGGTTAAGAGGGTTGAGCTCGATTGACATTCCCTTCATCCCCAATGACATTTCTCATTGACATTTCCGTCATTTTCATTGACATTCCCATTGACAATTCGATATTCTCATTGGCTAAAAATTACGTAAAAAATAAATATAAATATGAAATCATATTTTTTCATTTTACTTCCATTAATATCTCCCTCGTATCGAGACTGACAAGTGGCTGAATCTTCATGACCATACTCCAAGTCATTGGGAAGAAATCATCAAAAGGCTGACGAGGGGTAGGACATTTTGATGAAGCGAATTTTCGCATATAAATCCCTTTGTCATTGCCGTCAATGTAAATCTGTTGGTGGTCGTTGGAGCAGAGTTTCGGTGGAGCGGCTTATCAGTTGGACGTCTGCTGGCATAGTGACAAAGCTAATATTATCAGTAATAGACCACATCAATCATATCTGCTGACATACTGACAAATTCAACATTACCGGTTATGAACATTTCAATCGTAGCTGCTGGCATAGTGACAAATTCAATATTACCATAAATAAACATATCGATCATATCTGATGACATAGAGACAAATTCGCTATTACCAGTAATAAACATATCAATCATATCTGCTGACATAGAGACAAATTCGCTATTACCAGTAATAAACATATCAATCATATCTGCTGCCATAGAGACAAATTCGCTATTACCAGTAATAAACATATCAATCATATCTGCTGACATAGAGACAAATTCGCTATTACCAGTAATAAACATATCAATCATATCTGCTGCCATAGCGACAAATTCAATATTACCAGTAATAAACATATCAATCATATCTGCTGACATAGAGACAAATTCGCTATTACCAGTAATAAACATATCAATCATATCTGCTGACATAGAGACAAATTCGCTATTACCAGTAATAAACATATCAATCATATCTGCTGCCATAGCGACAAATTCAATATTACCAGTAATAAACATATCAATCATATCTGCTGACATAGAGACAAATTCGCTATTACCAGTAATAAACATATCAATCATATCTGCTGACATAGAGACAAATTCGCTATTACCAGTAATAAACATATCAATCATATCTGCTGCCATAGAGACAAATTCGCTATTACCAGTAATAAACATATCAATCATATCTGCTGACATAGTGCCAAATTCAAACTTACCAGTAATAAACATATCAATCATATCTGCTGCCATAGAGACAAATTCGCTATTACCAGTAATAAACATATCAATCATATCTGCTGACATAGAGACAAATTCGCTATTACCAGTAATAAACATATCAATCATATCTGCTGCCATAGCGACCAATTCAATATTACCAGTAATAAACATATCAATCATATCTGCTGACATAGAGACAAATTCGCTATTACCAGTAATAAACATATCAATCATATCTGCTGACATAGAGACAAATTCGCTATTACCAGTAATAAACATATCAATCATATCTGCTGCCATAGCGACCAATTCAATATTACCAGAAATAAACATATCAATCATATCTGCTGACATAGAGACAAATTCAATATTATCAGTAATAAACATATCAATCATATCTGCCGGCATAGCGACCAATTCAGTATTACCAGCAATAGACATATCAATCATTTCAGCTGGCATAGTGCCAAATTCAATATTACAGTAATAAACATATCAATCATATCTGCTGACATAGTGACAAATCCGATAGTACCAGTAATAAACATATCAATCATATCTGCTAACAGTGACAAATTCAATATTACCAGTAATAAACATATTAATCATATCTGCTAACAGTGACAAATTCAATATTACCAGTAATAAACATATTAATCATATCTGCTGACATAGTGACAAATTCGATATTACCAATAATAAACATCTCAGTCATTTCAGCTGGCATAGTGACAAATTCAATATTACCAGTAATATAAAATATCAATCATATCTGCTGACATAGTGATAAATTCAATATTACCACTAATAAACATATCAATCATAGCTGCTAACAGTGACAAATTCAACATTATCGATAATAAACATATCAATCATATCTGCTGGCATAGTGACAAATTTAATATTACCAGTTATAAACGTATCATTTCAGTTGGAATAGTGACAACTTCAATATTACCTGTAATAAACATATCAGTCATATCTGGTGACATAGTGACAACTTCAATATTACAGTAATAAACATATCGATCATATCTGCTGACGTAGGAATAAATTTAATATTATCAGTAATAAACATCTCAATCATTTCAGCGGGCATAGTGACAAATTCAATGTTATCAGTGATATACAAGGTCAATTACATTTGCTGACACAGTGACAAATTCAATATTTCCAGTAATAGACAACATCAATCATATCTGCTGACATAGCGACAAATCTAATATTACCAGTAATAAACATCTCAATCATTTCAACTGGCATAGTGACCAATTCAATATTACCAGTAATAAACATATCAATCATATCTGCTGGCATAGCGATGAAGTTTAATAATATCAGTCGTAAACATATCAATCGTATCGACTGGCAATGACATAGTGATTAAATCAACATTACCAGTAATAAACATATCAATCATATCTGCTGACATAGTGACAGATTCCATATTACCAGTAATACACAATATTACTCACATATGACGATATGGAGACTAAGTTATTATTAATATTGATACACATTATATGGAGTTATGTTAGCAAAGCGTTTGGGAATAGTTACACAAAGGATAAACCATGCTGTAGGTAAAACTCGGCGTATGCTAAATACCAGCTTTAAGTAAGGTACACAGTCCAATAGACGGTGTTGAATATGACGAAGGCAACTGGGAACAAAAATCTGCAAAGCTCGTCCACTTTCTGGGCTGTCCACAGAGTGATTATCGGAACGGGCATCGCATCTGGAGTCTGTCAAATAACACAGAATAGGGACAAGGGATATTACCAACATGTACACACATACACTCACTGATCGCCACCGACAGTATTGTCTTAGCCACCTACATCATGTACATAATCACCGTCAATATTGTCTTAGCCACATACATCATATACATAAGCACGGACAATATTGTCTTATTCACATACATCATATACATAAGCACCGTCAATATTGTACTAGCCACAAACATCAAGCACATAAACACTGCCGATATTGTCTTAGCCACATACACCATGTACATAAGCATCGACAATATTGTCTTAGCCACATACATCATGTACATAAGCATCGACAATATTGTCTTAGCCACATACACCATATACATAAGCACGGACAATATTGTCTTATTCACATACATCATATACATAAGCACCGTCAATATTGTACTAGCCACAAACATCATGCACATAAACACCGCCGATATTGTCTTAGCCACATACACCATGTACAAAAGCACAGACAATATTGTCTTAGCCACATACATCATGTACAAAAGCATCGACAATATTGTCTTAGCCACATCATGTACATAAGCATCGACAATATTGTCTTAGCCACATACATCATGTACATAAGCACCGCCAATATTGTACTAGCCACATACATCATGTACATACGCATCACCAATATTGTCTTATCCAGATACACCATGTAAAACAGCACGGACAATATTGTCTTACACCATGTACATAAACACAGTCAATTTTGTCTTAGCCACATACACAATGTACAAAAGCAGGGACAATATTGTCTTAGCCACATACATCATGCACACAAGCACCGCCAATATTGTACTAGCCATATACATCATGTGCATATGTCACGAATTGCCACAATTTGTTAAGTTTTCATAACGTTTGGTAATGTGTGTAATGCCTAGTGTTTAGAATGTAAACGAAATATTTACAGTGTAGTCCGACTTGTATTCGTGTTCATCTTAAGGATGTCCGCTGGTGGTTTTTGACTTTGGCAGCCATTTTGCCTGTTTTTCTATTGGGTTATCTCCCTTCCCTAGGTTAAGAGATGGGGATTTCCTTTAACAGCCTTCTAGCCGAGAATTTTGCACACCAACATCCATCCAATTTGCTAAATTTTGATAGACATTATGATTATCTGCAAACAGTTAGAATATAAGAAAAAGTTAAATACTATTTATATGAATTTTTCATGAATATGCTTCAAACTAGGGCTATTTCCTATGCTTTCTGGGTTATCAAATTGAGCATGGGTCAGTCCACTTAACGTTGCCTACAGCTAAAAAATGCACACCAACCTATATTTTTTTCTTTGTTTTTCCTCATATTACACAATTATGAATGCAACAACACACATTATTGAAAAAGTTAATTACTTTGATTTACCACCAGCGGACATCCTTAAATGCAGTATTGGTTTATGCCGGGTTGGTGGTCGGCTTGACATCGGGGTGTTAGAAGTATTACACAAATATTCGTGTGAATCGCTATAGACCAACTGTTATGTCGAATGTATAATTAGAGATGGGCCGTGAATTATTGCTTTATATAATTGAATATACAGATTGTAATGAATGCATTCTGTATTTACAGACCACCCGGTTTTATGAGGTGTCGTATACAGGCGTAGCGACGAATCCAAGGACAACGCACTTAGCTGTCTTGGCAAAAACTGAGCGGCCCAAGTTCGAGGACTGGAGTTTCTCAACAGTGTGGATGGTGTGTTAACGGATTCGGTCGGACGCGGCGGTATACGCGTACGGTACCTGCATGATTTGGTGAGATCGGACTAAACTGGTATTTAATGTGCGGTACACTGCAAATCGGGGTGCTCTAGATGGAAACGATGAACTTGTAGGACTATATGTGAATTTTGTGGACTGTCTTGGGTGTGTGAACTGTCTGTATGACGTATTGGTGTATTTATACTCTCGGTTGGTCTGGTTGTATCATGTATTAAACTTGTTTATGTTTTAAACATTGTTGTTCGTCTTTGTTTACCATAGGACCCGTGACATTTGGGGGCTTGTCTGGGAAGGAATACAGTTACAGCGTAAGCGTTACAAGCTAACCTGCAAAAACACGCCGTACTGTGTACATGGTATGATACAACAGACAACCGAGGTATGTGTTTAGAGTGTACATTTGTCGAATAGTTTAGTACGGAACCATTCTTCAGGTGTGTTTTTATTTTTGTCTTAATTGTATGACGCAAACATGCCAATGATGTAATTTTGAAGATAGTTGCCGACTAGTATTGTACAGGTTTATATTTCCCTGTTATGGCAAATAATTGTACCCGCTTTCCGGGATCTCTTTTTGTAATTTTGTTCTATTTTATTTTATTTTTGTTTGTGCGTATAACATTTACACGCTCAAAATGGAATACGAGAGATTTGTTGAAATAGGAGAGAGATTAGGTTTCACTGGAGACAAATTACATCAATTTGCTGAAACAAAAAATGCTGAATTTGAACAAAAAGAACGTGAAAAATTAGAAAGAGAAGAACAAAAGGAACGTGAAAAATTAGAAAGAGAAGAACAAAAGGAACGTGAAAAATTAGAAAGGGAAGATCGGGCTAAAAAGAGAGATTTTGATAAAGAAGATGCCGAAAGGATCAATAAACTGCAAAAATTATTGATAAAGAAATTGAACTTGAAAGATTAAAAGCTGCTGTCCCTCCGTGGGATGGAACTGTCAAATGTGCTAGACCGAAACTTCCGGTCTTTAATGATAGAAACGATGATATTGATTCTTATTTGCAAAGATTTGAACCTGCTGAGGGTCAGTCTTGGGATAGGAGACATTGGGCTGTCAATCTGAGTGCTTTATTACAAGGTCGAGCGCTTAGTAGTTATGCTAGACCATCTGTAGCAGATGCGCTAGATTATGAGAAATTGAAACGTGCCCTGTTGAAAGGTTTTGAATTAACGGAAGACGCTTTTCGACAAAAATTTCGTAGCTCTAGACCAGAATCCACTGAAACTTAAGCTCAGTTTGTTGCCTGTATGGAAAATTACTTTGATCGTTGGCTCAAATTAGCTGGGTCTATTGAGGAGTTTGCGACCTTAAAAGAGTTAATGTTACGGGAGCAGTTCTTGAATTCATGTCAAAGGGAGCTGTCCTTGTTTTTGAAAGAACGAACTCCGGAATCTGTAACTAAGATGGCGGAGCTAGCCGATCAGCATAGAGAGGCTCGTAGGGATGATTCACAAAAATACAGACGTCAGTCACAAGACGTTAGATTTCAAGGTAATAAACCTTCTCTGGAAAATAATCCGCCTAGATGCCAAACAAATACAGGCAATCAAAACATGGAAAGGAAATGTTTTGGGTGCGGGAGTTTAACTCACCTGATTAAAGATTGTAAACAAAGCAGAAATGCAAAATACAAATCAAAATTCACAGGTGCAATGTATGACGATGATGCAAACATGTCTGATGGTGATTTGCAAGAGTGTTGTTTTGTTGATTGCAAAGTACCCTTAAAGTGCGGACACGAACTACCCTTGATGACTGGTGCATGTGACAGAAAATTCAACGCCAGAATACGTAATGATATGCCAGTTTGTGAAGGTTTTGTACTTGGTAAAAGAGTTACTGTTCTTAGAGATAGTGGCTGCAGTGGGGTAGTTGTACGTAAAGATCTAGTCCCACTTGAGAAGATGACCAGTAAAATTAAACATTGTGTTTTGATAGACGGTACTGTTAGAAAAGTTCCAGTAGCGTGTATTTATGTTGACACTCCGTACTTCACTGTTTGTGTAGAAGCTTTATGTATGGAGACACCAATTTATGATTTGATTTTAGGTAATATAAAAGGTGTCTGTGCGCCAGGTGATCCAAAGTCTGAATAGAAATGTATCATTGATCAATCAAATGACGTAGTAGGTCATGCTGTGCAAACAAGATGACAGAAACAAAAGGAAAATGAAGGTTTCAAGTCCTTGAAAACTCCTCTGGGTTTCATTGATGTAACTGTTGAAGAAATCAAATCTGACCAAGGCGAAGATCATACTTTGGAGAAGATTAGAGATTTAAGTATAACCAGTAACATCCGGGTTACAAAAACTGGAACTTCTAAATTTCTCAAACGAGATGGGTTAATTTTCAGGGAGTTTACCTCGCCTAAAGTGAAACACGGTGAAGTTTTCCAACAGTTCATTGTACCCAGTTAGCATCGCCATAAGGTCATGACCTTGGCACATCAATGTATATTAGCAGGACACCTGGGTGCTCGTAAAACCACAAGTAAAATTCTGACTCATTTCTTTTGACCAGGCATTCATAGTGACGTAGTGCGTTTTTGTAGATCATGTGATGTGTGCCAGAGAACATTCCCCAAAGGCAGAGTAACTGTTGTTCCGTTAGGTGATATGCCACTCATTGAAACTCCGTTTCAGCGTGTAGCCATTGATTTAGTGGCCCTATTAAGCCTGTTTCCGATAGCGGATATAGATACATACTCACGTTAGTTGATTACGCTACGCGTTACCCCGAAGCCGTGCCTCTATTGAAACCGAACGTGTTGCCGAGGCGCTGGTTAATATATTCACACGTGTTGGGGTTCCAAGCGAAATTTTGACAGATATGAGTTCACAGTTTACGTCTGATCTAATGAAATCCATTACCCGATTGTTGTTATAAAACAATTAACCACCACGCCTTATCATCCTGCTTGTAATGGACTCGTCGAACGTTTCAACGGCACGTTGAAAAGTATGTTACGTAAGTTGTCAGCTGAACGACCGAAAGATTGGGACAGGTACGTAGGCCCACTTCTCTTTGCCTATCGTGAGGATCCCCAGGAAAGTCTTGGATTCTCTCCCTTTGAGTTGCTTTACGGTCGATGAGTAAGAGGTCCTATGGCCACACTCAAAGAGTTATGGACACATGATATTGAAAGTTCAGAGATCAAAACTACGTATCAATACGTCATCGATTTGAGAAATCGTCTCCAAGAAACGTGTAAATTAGCCACACAGGAGTTACGCAAATCTCAGAAGCGATATAAGAAGTACTATGATCGACGCGCACGTGATCGTAAGTTCCTAGTTGGAGACAAGGTTTTGATACTGCTGCCGACAGATCATAACGAGTTACTTATGCAATGGCGCGGTCCATATACATCATTGAGAAAGTTGGAAACTGCGATTATCGTTTGAATTTGAAAGGTAAGGTGAAAACCTTTCATGCTAATCTTCTTAAGAAATACGAAGAACGAGCAGAAGTTAGTAACGCTGGTTTTGACAACGGATTGAGTTATTTGAACTGCGCATGCGTCGCTGTTATAGAGGATGACGACGCCCAAGAAATTTGTATTCCGGAAGTTGCCGAAATGCCATCCTTCGCAAAGGAAACTGTGAAAGACGTAAAATTGTCTGAAGTTTTGTCCCACCCTGAACGTATGCAAATGCAAGCTTTACTTAATGAGTTTTCTGATATTCTTACTTATATTCCAAGGCGAACAACTCTTGCTGAACACGATATTGAGCGATGAACCGATTCGTTCTAGACCTTATCCGCTTCCAGTTGCGATGAGTGAAACTATTCAAAAAGAAATCGAACAAATGTTGGAAATGGATATTATAGAACCGTCTGATTCTCTTCTCCCATTGTCTTAGTTAAAAAGAAAGATGGCAGCAATAGGTTTTGCGTTGATTACCTGGAGCTAAACCGTGTTACTGCCTTTGACTGTGAACCGATACCGAACCCTGAGGAAATGTTTGCCAAATTATTCAATAGTTGTTACTTTACTAAAATTGATCTGACTAAAGGTTACTGGCAATTACCCTTGGAACAAAATGCAAATGGGAAAACTGCTTTTGTTACACCGGAAGGGCTCTTCCACTTTGAAACAATGCCTTTTGGTTTGGTCACAGCTCCAGCCTCATTTCGCAGGATGATGAGAAAACTTTTGAGAGGTTTGAAATCTGTCATGAATTACATAGATGATATCCTTGTTTTCAGCCAGACATGGGAAAGCCATCTTGAGGATGTGAGGAAAGTATTAGTGCGCTTGCGCGAAGCTAATATCGTTGCGCGCCCAACTAAGTGCTTATTTGGATTTAGAAAACTGGAATTTCTAGGTCATGTGGTTGGTGAAGGCATGGCCAAACCGGACCCTGGTAAGTTAGAGGCAATTAGTAAAGCTCCGCGTCCAAGTACTAAAAAGCAAGTGCATTCGTTTTTGGGGCTCGGTAGTTTTTACCGGAAGTTCATCCCTAACTTTTCAGCCATTGCAGCTCCTCTATCGGATCTTACAGCTAAAGGTCTCCCAAACAGTGTTAATTGGGGTGCGAGTCAAGAGAATGCATTTCTTGCCTTAAAGAAAAGTATTTCTGTTTCTCCCATTTTGAGATTACCAGACTTTGAGAAGGTCTTTGTATTGCAAACTGATGCGTCAGATGTTGGACTAGGGGCGATTCTTCTTCAAGAGCATGAAGGTGAATATTTTCCTGTAGCGCACGCGAGTAGAAAGTCTTGCTGTGGTATGGGGAATAGAGAAATTCCAAATTTACTTGTATGGCAAGGAATTCATCTTGGAGATAGATCACCAGCCGTTGCTTTACTTGAATAGGTCGAAAGTGGCAAACGCGAGGTTGATGAGGTGGGCGTTATTACTGCAGCCTTATAGCTTTCGCATCAAGGCGATTCGCGGTTCAGACAACGTCGGTGCCGATTGTTTGGGTAGGAATTTCTTGGGGGATGATCCTGTCACAAAGTTTTGAAAAAATGTTCTACATTTTTTACCCTAGGGATGGAGGAGTGTCACGAATTGCCATAATTTGTTAAATTTTCATAACGTGTTTTTGGTAATGTGTGTAATTACAAGCGTCTAGTCCGTCATTCATAATCCAGCCGTCGTCCATTACAGAATATCCGCGTCCATAATCCAAAGACCTATTCCATTTTCCATATAACAGTATTAGCACCAAATTCAAAAAGACAATCATAGTATACATAAACATAGGCTTGTTTCCTGCAAGAGAGAAGCGGTCAACAGTTTTCAATGATGCCGGCAAGACATCATGATGTTCCAAAAATATCAAATCCGTATCGCTGATCAGTATTCTTAATCCATAATATTCGTTATAGAGTCGTCATCTAAAAAATGATGTATCTCAGTCACGCTTTGATTGTGAGTGTTCATATGAGTACCATGCGGATCTTAAAGTACATGGGTTCATACGGCCCCTAGCCCCGGGTTAAGCGGAATTAGACACAAGTTACGAAACGTGGCGCCATAGATCTTGCACGCTACGTTCGTATTTTGCTATCAGCATGCGATATGTATCGCCAAATTTGAGAAACTTTGAGTGTAGGTGCTTGGTGGAATAGCCCTGTTTTTTAAGTTTCTGCACCAATGTTTTGTGACGTTGATTAAAATCGTCACATTTAACACAGGATCTAGCAAATGCTACTAAGCGAGATATGTATACGCCATATGCAGGTCCCTCTGGAATATTACTGTCCAGAAAGGGATAGTTTACGATGTCGAAATTGTAATCATCTCTTTGGTCATAAAGTCGACGAGAGAGAATGCCCGCTTCATTTTTATAGAGATAGAGATCTAAATAAGATGTGCCTGTAGGGCTATCTGTAGTTTCCTTCAAATCCAGTGAAGGTGGATATATATCCTCCACTGCGTCATTTATATAGCGATTATCCACAGCGAGAAGATCGTCTATATAGCGTTTGGTGAATGAGAAGGCGCGGTATTCGAATGGATCGGTTTTTGAAAGCGCCTGCATATAGTCATATTCATAACAGAACAGATACAGGTCTGCCAACAGGGGCGCGCAATTAGTACCCATTGGAATACCTATATGTTGCTGATATATTGTGTCGCCAAATTTCACATAGATATTTTTAATGAGAAATTCAAGCAACTCTATATACAAAGAAACATCCCATGAATGATATCTCTTGTATGTAGTAGAGCTAAAGAATGCTTTATGGCTTCCGACATTAATATATCTACGATCAGTTTTCTTGAACACAGATACTATTAATGAACTTAGACGGTCAATAAGGTCCTGATGAGGATTGTAGTATAGAGAGTCGAGAAATCCCATGTGGATACATGTCTGTACGGTATGTGACCTTTAGCATCAAGTTCTTCCGTAAGACATTTTGAGTTTTTCAATATCCACATACATTCAACGCCAGAGTTCTTAGAAATAATGGCCCAATACCTTTCCCAAAATGCTTTTACCTCCTGAAGGGCCCTCGTCAATAGGGTTGAAAGAAGCTTGGTGGTGCAGCTTCTAGAACCAGCTATGAATCTAGCTTTGTATGGTAATTTATGCATTTTGGGAGTCCAGTATAGTTTTGGTATGTCGTTATGATTGGTTGGAAGACAAATACCTCTTTCCCTGAGAAACTTTTGGTGATTGTTAAATAAATCTTCCAGAGTAAATGCAGTTTGGGAGTAAGTAGACGTATTTGATGAAGATATGTCTACACCCAATTCTTCAACCAGCACCTGGTAATAGTAATATTTACATATGAATATTATATTATTCGGAGCTTTGTCTGCTGGGACTATGACGAATTTACTCTGGAGATTTGCTAGAACTTCTTGCGAATTGAGGTTTCTCAGTACTTGTTTTGCTTGGGGAAGAGTACTTCTGTCAATATGGCGGATTGTTTCAACGACCTTGCTCTTGGTGAGGTCCAGCCAATCAGCGAGTACTGTAGGTTCAACTTTTTCTCGCTTAGACCAATCAATAACGTACTGTTCCAATGCAGACAGGACTATCTTCTGGTCGGCCTTCAGATTTATTCTTCTTGGCTCTCTATATTTAGGTCCTTTCATCAGGAGTAATTTCAGATCCTTATCACTCACCACATCAAGGTCACCAGTCACAATATGTTTGCATGGTGTATAGATAAAGTTCGACGATTCACAATCACAACTATAGTCTCCTGACGTGTATAAGTTCCAGTCAAACTCCTGGACAGCATTGGAGTAATTGAATATTTTGGTGGCTATAGATTTAGTGTACTTATATGAAATGCAAGGAGGTTCTGTGAACTTAAAATAGTTTGGTACAGCGTTGCGTACCTCTGGATCATTCAGGATTCGAGGTAAATTAATGATGTCCAGTCCTTTATCTAAGTAGTTGAGTTTCAAGAAAAGCCGATCTTGAGAGGTTTCGATTATGTTCACTGGACGATACAACCGAAAATACGCTATATCTTGACATACTTTAATGATTTTTGATGGTATTATATTTCCTGAAGACGCAGATTGTTGTTTTTCTCTGGCTATTTGATCTAAAGCTCTCAGAGGTAACGCATACAGAACTGTACGTAAGCTATGTATACTATTGGGTGTGTTAGTTAAATCCACTAAGTAATTTAAAGTGATATGATCGTGAATCATCGAACTATTAAACTTTCGCCAACCATGGCTGCGATGTCTCCGTTGATGGGGTTTAGGCACCGGACAATACGCAACATATTCATGCAATGGAAAGGCAAATATGTGTACTATTAAAGATGCCGCCTGTTGTCTGAGCGTCCATGTGTCCGTCCGTCCGTGCCACTGGATAGCAGTGTGAAAGGAACCGTAAGTGAGTGTGTGTCTCCAGGTCACTGGTTAGTGACATGATATTAGAAATGATGCCATATGACAAAAAAGGTTTATGGGTGATACGGTCAATGTGCTAGTGGAAATATTTCCCCATTGATTAACTGGGAGAACTATACATAACGATCATCACAGCTTTCATCCGCTCGTTAGTCCCTAAGTGTACGACAAAATATGTGGACACAAAAATAATATTCTGAATTTGTTGTTTTCTTCTGCTCACGTTACATATCAAGCTTGATCTACTACGAAAGCGCCAAACCTATAGACAAGATATAACGTATGACAAAATTGTGGTATTTTAATCCAAAAAAGTTAATGTGAATACAAATCGTTCAGGTTAAGCTCGGAATTATGCCTCTAAATGCACCTTTGTTGCCGGTGTGGAGGCTAAGAATGTCCGGTGGCTGCGAGTGTCCGGCTCCTATCTTTTAGCGCAGCTAGGGCATTTTTCTTCACACTGGAGATGAGTGTCCGTTCTCAGTTGCAATAGAAAAGGATATGAAAAGTGACACTAATCACCAGGACACTCTTATAGCCATCACACCTTGATTTTTATCCCTGAGGTACCTCGTGGGTTTTCTTTCTTCACATGCAAAAGTACCCATGTTTTTACTTGCACATTTCTTATGAAATTCACAAAACAGAAGATGTCTATTCCTTTGACATTGAAACCGTGAAGAAAATTTCATAATAAACACAACAATGTTGGGGCTTTTATGGATTATTTGTAAACAGTGAGTCTCAATTACACTTTTTCCACTTGTTCCTATCAGCCGGGTCTCTCAGTCCCATCTCTTCCATATTAAATTTCGCCCTCCCCCTCCTTTGAATATTTTTTTTAGCCCTTCAAATAGGTGGCTAAAAAAAAATCCAAAATGGCCGCTCTGATGTTGTCACAACGACGCCATATTCTAGAAAATACTTGTTTTGCTCCTTTTTGTCGGTCAGATTTTTCGATTTTTTTTATTCGTGAAATTTTTTCCGCAATGGAATAAGGAATTACGAAGTAATTATCGGATGCATAATATAATATTTTCTGGCACTTTTATGCATAAAACGGCAAACATTTTGAAGAATACAAACTCTAGTCCGTCATTTAATATTCCGCCGTGCTCCATTAAAGAAATTCCGCGTCCATAAAAACAAAAATAACAGTATACCGGTACATTAAAATAGGCTAGTTTCCTTCAAGAGCGAAGCGGTCGGCAGTTTTCAATAATGCCAGCAATACATCATGATGTTTCAAAAATACCAAATTCGTATCGCTGATCAGTATTCTAAAGCCATATGATTATCATTGTAAAGTCGTTATACAAAGATTGCTATATATCAGTCACGCTATGACTGTGACTGTTCAATCAGTTCAAAATGACGAAAACGCAACGATTCAGTCGCACACCCACCGCATCATTTTGAATTTATTTATCACCACCTGCCCGGACGATAAGCAAATAGGCTAAAAACTGACCCCGTTATGAAAATCACGTCAAGGATTGTCAGCTCTCCATTTTGTGTCGTTCCAGAGATAGGATGGACAGTTTGATAGTATGAGGCGTATAAAGCTTACCCCAGGTCTAGTAGGCTGATATCTATGTCCACGGTGTTCAAGCAATAAATTCCTGAATGCCTCGATATAAAGCGTGTGCTGATTGATCGATACCAAAAACATATTATTCACGATAATCTTCATTTGTATGTTGCGAACTATTTCTCGCATGGATATATTTAATTTCTCTGCCTGAACAACGATTGGTTTGTTCATCTCGCAGTTGGCGGGCTTACAGAGATGTGTCTCTTCAATGGACAGCACGCGCGAGAATGACCTCGATATTATTCACACAATTCTACCATCAATACCGGAAAAACTTGGAGAAAAAATTGTCTTCCCAAATCTGAATTGAGGGAATAATTATCCTTCCGAGTGTTAGAGCGAATGTTAATCACCCTTTTAGTATTATCGATTAATAATTATTCGCTGTTAATTTTTCAACTATCAATCAAAAAACCGACCGGATAATAACTGTCTTATGTGGTCAACAGCTCCTGAATTGAAAGACTGCGGATATTATGACATTGAGTAATACAATTCGAGTCAAAAAAGTTTGTCCGAACTGCGGTTTGTTGATAAAGATGTCCCGAGACCGAACATTCTACCCGAGAAAGGCGTGAAACGAGGTCATTGCACGTCATTGAAAGGCGTGAAACGAAGTCATTGCATTTTTCGCAGTGAAACGTGGTCATTGTCGGAATTAGGTTAGGCACCGGACAATGCTTTAACATTGTTAATATCTCAAACATCGGAAAATATGCATCATAATGGCTTACGCTATACCGAAATTCCAAGCAACTTCGAAGGCGTTATTGTTCCGGAGATAAATATGCATTTACGATCAGAAGACATCACCTGTAAAACCCGCGAATAGAAGGAGCATCTACAGAAATGTTTCATTGCCTAAACTCAGCGAAACCTTTAGGTGAGAATTAACGTCGTTTCGCGCCTTTTGCTGCTAAAGACTTCTATTTCGGGACTGCTCTATTACATGTTTTCCGCCTATTGAACATGTACGTACTACGAAAAGAATGTATTATTTAAAAAAATGTTGGTGCTACAGTGGCTTGCATAGGTAGAAATAAACATGCATTCGTATCGTTAGCAACACCGATTCGTGTTGATTTTAACACTGCCATATTCTGAACACCACTCTTGTGCTAAAATCGCTTCAGCACATTATTTTCGCACTGTAAATTGGAACGCTATGCAAGAGGTGGGGAAAATTGATATCTGGTGATTAAAAAGCAACCATATGACACTACAGGAAAGCATCCCTTGGCGCCTAACATTCAGACCCGAGAATACGTTGGATTCTCGAGCGTAGCCTTATTGCAGTTGTTCATGTGAGAATATGAAATATCCACACGGCCCCTAACACATTCCTGGTCACTGTTATGAGGAGTTAATTAGAGTAAAGAGGTGGCTAGTTTGGAGTAGTTCTGATCTTGTCTTGACTGGCCCCTTATTCCTATTCACTAACTCTCTCCTTCCTCCCTTTAATAAGATGAACATTGATAATTAAACGTGCCTGATGTTCCGATGTAAGTCTGTTATGCTTTAGTGAACACGTGGTCAATGCCACAATAGAATGGTTGATAGGAGATGAAGCAATCTGTTTATAGAAAAGGCTACCAATATTTTTTACCAGCTACGTGGCCCAAAATTTAAGGTGGTTAGACCACTACTCAAATAATTCTCGACAACTGATGACGAAAGAGCTTCCACAAACAGAGAGCTAATAATAGCATTAAATAAAAAATGGAGTTTTATTGATACAACTGCTTATCACGGGATATCTTCGCGTTTTTCAGAACTCAATTGGTCAATTCAAAAATTCAAAAAGATTCCGGGATGTTCATTGGCCTGTGGATCAAATTGGAAGAAAATCGAGCCAATCAAATAGTTTGTGTAAAGGTGCGCTGGTGCACTTAGAATCCATAGTCTGTCACGGAACCCAGAGTCAGGGAATTACACCTGGTTCATGTATTGTCCTTCTCGACAAGAGCTCGAGCATAGGACCAGAGCAAACTAGATTCACATCATTGGAAATGTCAGGTATGTTCTCTGGGTTAAGATTTAGCGATAATCCATCAGCCAGATAATGTCTACAAAGATGAGTTTTCTGGGTTACAGTATGTTGACGGCTTCCTTTATCAGATAATGTAGCTAATCAAACTCATATTGCAAACTAATCATCCATCCAATTAACGTCAGCTGCAGCCATTTTTCCCGCCATTTTCGCGATACTTCATCAGCAATTAGAGAATGTCTACACAGATGATTTGTCTGGGTTACAGGATGTTGACGGCTTCCTTTATCAGATAATGTAGTTAATCAAACTCAGATTGCAAACTAATCATCCATCCAATTAACGGCAGCTGCAGCCATCTTTTTTCGCCATTTTACCCACGACAAATCTGAGCAAAACCATACAGGTAAATTTAAAAGACGACGTATATACACAAGCCATTTTTTTTTACAACTTCTCTATTTTTGCTTTGGAGCGGACTTTCGTTGGAGATACTTCCCCGTTTCTCAAAGCTAGTGTAGAGAAAAAGCAGAGAAAATGATATTATACATACAAAGAGCTACACAATTGGTGGCAAGACGACGAGGGAGTGACAGGTGATGATCTATCTTAAGATCGTTGAGGCATTTGGTAAGTAATCTGCTAAAGCAAATGCTGTAAGCATTTTAACTCTATTGGCATGGGTTGTCGCATCATACTGTCTTTATTGCGCCTTGTAAGCGTCCTGTCTGTGTCTTGTGTGCTGTCCTCAGTGTTTTATAGGGTGGGTGGAGGGTGCATGTCTGGTTCCATTTCTTCTTCGAAGTAGCAGGAACGCAACTTGACTGGGTGGTGCTTAGTTGGTTCGTCGCGATACAGCTGAAATATTGTTGAAAGCGACGTTAAATTCTATTCACTCCCTCACTCACCTATCCAAGCTTTTCACCACCGCTCTGGAACGAGGAGAACAAGAGTGGCATTGACATTCAAAATTCCGTACGTGTGTAAGTAAGTTAAAGCTACCTTGACCTTTGACCATAATATTGTTATGCGACACATCGTCTGCTCCCAATAAGTCCACTCGTGGTCGCAAAAATACAATTTTCAATTATTTTTGATGAATTGAGAGAAATCGGTCAATTTGTTGAAAAGTTAAGGAACAAGGGAAACAAGACTGTGTATTCAATAGACCTTCGTTCAATATGGCACACTCTTTTGGTATTAAATCTGATTTTTTTGTCATCTTCGTGCCAATTCCAGACGACAAAACGACTATATACATGATATCACTGAAAGAAATAAAAAAAAGCTACATTAAATACTCCAGTGGCCGTGGCTTATATCAAAAACCGTTGTTGTGCCATGCGTTGCTGTGGGTTCTAAGTTTCAAACGTTTGGTTTGCACGGTGTAAAGATGATCCGGGTGTTTAATATGTCGATAGAAATGTCTTCTTGTGATATCGTGTGTTTTGTTAAATTTTTATTTCATGAATATTTGAAATTAAGGCTAACTGTCGTACGAAAATGGTATTATTATTATTATTTTTATTGAAACCTTCACGATTATGGAAGCGGGAATTATCATCTGGACAACGGCTGACTAATTTAGGTCGGATCTGACACATATCATGCTATTCAGTGTGAGTGGGTGAATAAGATTCGACGTCACATTTAACATTTTTCTCAGAGACATCACAAATGACCCCTGTGATGATTTATATCTCAGCCACGCTGTATTGCAGTTAAATCACCATCATGTAGATCACCTTCAATAGCATCTACCACACAGCCTTGATCGATAATAGATAAAATTATTCAAGAGCAATGGAGTACAAACTGATAAAACTGGAAAAGTGATAAACTATACGAACGAACCAGAATATTAGTAGAATGCATGCCGCACGCAGACTGAATCTTCACCTGAAATAAATCCTGCCAACACCTGCATACTAGTCAGGAAACAAGACATCATTTTTTTAACGCTACCAGGCATGAGGGCCATCATGCCCCCCCCCCCCACCCCACCCCACAAGACTTTATCCCCTATCTCCGCAACGACAAAAAATGGAAGCTGACCCTCCGCTCCCCCACTTTTCAGTTTATCGTAAATTGGGGTCATTTTGAGCCTATTTGCATACCCTCGAGTAGAGAATCATGGGTAAAATTCAAGATGGCGATCATTTGGGTACCAGACAAGCTTTTACATTTTTGTCAGTTTTCCTCAAGATTCCTGCTCTTCAACGTCATACTAGTATTTACAAATTTATCATGCATTTTCTGCAACGAAAACATAAATAAAAAAATCTCGAAAAATCTGATTGAAAAATTGTCACTGTGACGTCATCAAATCGGTCATCTTGTCTTTTTTACAGTTTCTGGTAGAGCTTAATCCTAGGGTATAGTGTGGTAAGTTTCAGCTCCCTACCTCAAGAGGTAAGAACAATATTTAGGGAGGTGGTGGGACGAAATGCCCCCCCCCCCCGAGGTTTTAGCCGGGTCTATTTTACGCGTTTAATGTTTTCACCAAATTAAGTGGTTGTTTTGAAAACGCTTCCTTCTCCATCCCATTAAACATATAGTTTTGCCATACGAGAATATTTAATTTTCCTGGGTTCTTGAATAAGAGCGGGTGATACAAACTATCTCTCGTCTGATTCATACTTTCTATATACATGTAAATGTCTAACCAATTACAGGAAAATGACTTTATATGTGTACCCGAGGGAGGAGAAGACGACATAATAGCATGGATATTATACATAAAAACAAGTCATGAACATATCTTCATAAAATGACAGCCGCTGCCCATTCGTGTAGTAATTATTAACATTATCTCCGCTGATGTGGATGAAAGGCAAGTTTCCTGCTCCAAGTTTCCAGATATTTGTCTTCAGATAAAGTTTTTTTTTGTAGATTTAGCATCAGCGTATACATTTACAAACCAGTCTCGTCAGTTTGCGATGAGGTAAAACCCGCGCTCAGTTTGTCATGTATAAATAATCTTCAAATCGGGAACAACGCGTGCAATACAGCTTGTCAAGTGTCTTTTCCAGGTTCAATTACAAGCGTCTAGTCCGTCATTCATAATCCAGCCGTCGTCCATTAGAGAATATCCGCGTCCATAATCCAAAGACCTATTCCATTTCCATATAACAGTATTAGCACCAAATTCAAAAAGACAAAAGTATACATAAACATAGGCGTGTTTCCTACAAGAGAGAAGCGGTCAACAATTTTCAATGATGCCGGCAAGACATCATGATGTTCCAAAATATCAAATCCGTATCGCTGATCAGTATTCTTAATCCATAATATTCGTTATCGAGTCGTCATCTAAAAATGATGTACCTCAGTCACGCTTTGATTGTGACTGTTCATATGAGTACCATGAGGATCTTGAAGTACATGGGTTCATACGGCCCCTAGCCCCGGGTTAAGCGGAATTAGACACAAGTTACGAAACGTAGCGCCATAGATCTTGCACGCTACGTTCGTATTTTGCTATCAGCATGCGATATGTATCGCCAAATTTGAGAAACTTTGAGTGGAGGCGCTTGGTGGAATAGCCCTGTTTTATAAGTTTCTGCAACAATGTTTTGTGACGTTGATTAAAATCATCACATTTAACACAGGATCTAGCAAATGCTACTAAGCGAGATATGTATACGCCATATGCAGGTCCCACTGGAATATTACTATCCAGAAAGGGATAGTTTACGATGTCGAAATTGTAATCATCTCTTTTGTCATAAAGTCGACGAGAGAGAATGCCCGCTTCATTTTTATAGAGATAGAGATCTAAATAAGATGTGCCTGTAGGGCTATCTGTAGTTTCCTTCAAATCCAGTGAAGGTGGATATATATCCTTCACTGCGTCATTTATATAGCGATTATCCACAGCGAGAAGATCGTCTATATAGCGTTTGGTGAATGAGAAGGAACGGGCTTTGAGTGGATCGGTTTTTGAAAGCGCCAGCATATAGTCATATTCATAAGAGAACAGATACAGGTCAGCCAACAGGGGTGCACAATTAGTACCCATTGGAATACCTATATGCTGCTGATATATTGTGTTGCCAAATTTCACATAGATATTTTTAATGAGAAATTCAAGCAACTCTATAAACAAAGAAACATCCCATGAATGATATCTCTTGTATGTAGTAGAGCTAAAGAATGCTTTATGGCTTCCGACATTAATATATCTACGATCAGTTTTCTTGAACACAGATACTATTAATGAACTTAGACGGTCAATAAGGTCCTGATGAGGGATTGTAGTATAGAGAGTCGAGAAATCCCATGTGGATACATGTCTGTACGGTATGTGACCTTTAGCATCAAGTTCTTCCGTAAGACATTTTGAGTTTTTCAATATCCACATACATTCAACGCCAGAGTTCTTAGAAATAGTGGCGCAATACCTTTCCCAAAATGCTTTACCTCCTGAAGGGCCCTCGTCAATAGGGTTGAAAGAAGCTTGGTGGTGCAGCTTCTAGAACCAGCTATGAATCTAGCTTTGTATGGTGATTTATGCATTTTGGGAGTCCAGTATATTTTTGGTATGTCGTTATGATTGGTTGGAAGACAAATACCTCTTTCCCTGAGAAACTTTTTGTGATTGTTAAATAAATCTTCCAGAGTAAATGCAGTTTGGGAGTAAGTAGATGTATTTGATAAAGATATGTCTACACTCAATTCTTTAACCAGCACCTGGTAATAGTAATATTTACATATGAATATTATATTATTCGGAGCTTTGTCTGCTGGGACTATGACGAATTTACTCTGGAGATTTGCTAGAACTTCTTGCGAATTGAGGTTTCTCAGTACTTGTTTTGCTTGGGGAAGAGTACTTCTGTCAATATGGCGGATTGTTTCAACGACCTTGCTCTTGGTGAGGTCCAGCCAATCAGCCAGTACTGTAGGTTCAACTTTTTCTCGCTTAGACCAATCAATAACGTACTGTTCTAATGCAGTCAGGACTATCTTCTGGTCCGCCTTCAGATTTATTCTTCTTGGCTCTCCATATTTAGGTCCTTTCATCAGGAGTAATTTCAGATCCTTATCACTCACCACATCAAGGTCACCAGTCACAATATGTTTGCATGGTGTATAGATAAAGTTCGACAATTCACAATCACAACTATAGCCTCCTGACGTGTATAAGTTCCAGTCAAACTCCTTGACAGCATTGGAGTAATTGAATATTTTGGTGGCTATAGATTTAGTATACTTATATGAAATGCAAGGAGGTTCTGTGAACTTGAAATAGTTTAGTACAGCGTTGCGTACCTCTGGATCATTCAGGATTCGAGGTAAATTAATGATGTCCAGTCCTTTATCTAAGTAGTTGAGTTTCAAGAAAAGCCGATCTTGAGATGTTTCGATTATGTTCACTGGACGATACAACCGAAAATACGCTATATCTTGACATACTTTACTGATTTTGGATGGTATTATATTTCCTGAAGACGCGGATTGCTGTATATCTCTGGCTATTTGATTTAAAGCTCTCAGAGGTAACGCATACAGAACTGTGCGTAAGCTATGTATACTATTGGGTGCGTTAGTTAAACCCACTAAGTAATTTAAAGTGATATGATCGTGAATCATCGAACTATTAAACTTTCGCCAACCATGGCTGCGTTGTCTCCGTTGATGGGGTTTAAATAGTTGGGTAATGTTGGATATATTTGAACGGCGGTTTGTAGCATTGCCGAACCCACTGACATTATCATTTAAACCAAACGGAAACACCGACCCAAGTTCTAGCATCCAGAATAATTCCCGCTCTCGGATTTTTCTCTCAAATCCAAAGGGGGAATCCTTAGTAGATGGATAGACGACGTCTATGATCTGAATACTAAAGTCATCCCAGCCATGGTCGGGTCCATGTCGTCACATATTGCGTTATTTTTTTTCATGACGATTAAGCAAAAGAACCTGCCTTCCAGAACACAGTCGATTAAAGCTTTCCTTGAATGAGACTATTGTGTCTTTACTTGAAATCTTTACTTGTACAGAATCTCTAGTATGCACACCTCATGAAAACTGCCCTATGTAGAGGAGGGATGTGAACACAAAGCTGATGTAATACTACAGTTAATGTCATGCTGAGTAGCTGTTCACCAGGAAGATTCATGTTGCCTCATGCACTCTCAGAATCAATCAGGAATTTCTCCTGAAATTCAGGCAATATATATCCACAACTCCGTTTTCAGGGATTATAGCCTGAAATTCAGGATATTTTCATGAATTCAATGGTGAAGTCGCTGAAATTCAGGAAATTGTCCCTGAAATTCATTCTGGCATCCATGAAAATTTAGTTGCGGATATATGGCCTGAATTTCACGAGTAAGCCGTCGATCAGTTTGAGAGCGTGCTTAGGTTTGTCACATAAAAATGGATTAAGAATACTCAACATCGATACGGATTTGATATTTTTGGAACATCATGATTGGAGCGATATGCAAGAGGTGAAAAAATTGACGACGTCTGGCGACTAAACAGCATCCATATGACTACAGGAAAGCTTCCCTCGGCGCCTCACATTCAGATCCGAGAATACGGTGGATTCTCGGACGTAGACTTAGTATCTCAGCCGCGCTTTTGTTGCAGTTGTTCATGTGGCGACTATGAAGTATCCACACGGTTCCTAGCACTGGCTTAAGCGGAGTTAGATACGCTAGCTCGGGAGCTGTGACGACAGATCAGCTCAAAGCAATAACTCATTTGATGTTAATGCATGAACATCGAGGACGTCTGATGGAGTGAACGCCTCAACATAGGGTAAACCTGGTGAACGCAAGAATATCATGGAAAACTAACCGGTAATGCGCGACGTCATACGGTTTAAAGCTTATCGACATCATTGAAAACTGTTGGCCACTTTCCTTTTGTAGCAAACTAGCCTAGTTTTATGTATACTATTATTTATTCTTTCAATATGGTGCTAGTGCAATTATATGAATAAGGTCTTTGGATTATGGACGCGGAAATTATTCAATGGACGACGGCTGAATGTTAAATGACGGACTAGATGCTAGCATACTGACTACTTAACTTGACATTGAATTGATTGAATTCATTCACCAAACAAAATGCAGCTTAGAAATCAGAGAATATTAATAGGAATAAGCAAACGGCCGCATATGTGACGGGAATAAAACCTCAGAGCTCTTGCTCTATCGCACGGTAACAGTAAAGTGTTTGACAATTCAGCAGCGAGAGTGCAAGAATGAGAAATTCGTGAGATTGATCTGGTGGTTGTGCATTTAAATTTTCCAGACTGTCTTTTTTATCTCTAACGACCTCCGTGTACCAGTATTCCGTTATTGTTATCAGCCGAAACACAACCTTAACTTACGGCACGCAAGTATAGCTCTGGATTCCGAACGTATCTAATGGTGTTAAACTTGAAATGACGTGTTCACATGAGATCGATATTAACTGATTATAGGTACTTTAAACGCAACATATAAAGTATCGGGAAGACATGCCGACGTATGGACAAGAAGTCATATGATATTTAGAAACTTCACAAGATCCGAACGATCCATGTGATAATAGATCCGAACGATCCCGTGATAATAGATCCGAACGATCCATGTGATAATAGATCCGAACGATCCATGTGATGATAATACTCATCATAATCTTCATTTTTTGACCTAATACGACAATTCAGATAAGTCGCTCTGCCAGTGAGTCAAGCACATTTATTTATTTATTTATTTATTCAGTAAATTACAAGCGTCTAGTCGGTCATTCATAATTCAGCCGTCGTCCATTAGAGAATATCCGCGTCCATAATCTAAAGACCAACGGACGCTGTATACAGGGACTAACATTTAAGGAGAAAATGCAGGCTGAGAGTATTTTGCTTAACAAGTACCACCGTAAACATTAAGAAAAACTAATTAAGTTTATTGTTGAACTTAAAGCATATACATAATCAGAAGATAGTTCATGAAATTCAAATGAATGTATGAGTACGAGTGCTACATGGTAAGATTAATTGTATGTACTGTAAAAGTAATTGCCGATACATTGTTTAAAGCTCTGCTTGGAAATAAAATCTGAAGATCCACATTCTCTCGAGACAAATGAATATTTTTTATATCAACTTAAAAAAAAAGATATGTAAAATCGCTGTGGATAGCGAAGTCGCAGTGAAAGAGCGTAAAACGGAACCTGAAGATAAGAGTAGTGAAACGTGCATCGATAAATGTCGTGTAAAAGTCATCAAGCTAAAACCATTCTACGTTGAATATTAAAATCTCTGTGCGCATTTGCATATGAGTAATATTGTCATGACTTTTCTCAATTTTAAAATGCTCTTTTGAATCCGCTACAAGCGGTTGATGTGACGAAGTGCATGAGGCGCCCAGGTAGGGGTACAATATTATAAGTTTCCTCCGACAAGATAAACTATGAGAGAGCGTAAAGTATCTACAGGTTTGAAATATTTGCATGCTCTCTTGATAAACTCAACCACGAAACGCTTTAGACATGTTATAACATACTTTTCCAATGATGACCGAAATTAAGATTAGATGATCAAAGATCAGCAAGGTTCTTGATCTAGCTGACTCTTTCTAAAACAAGTTCATTTATTGTGTATAAGAATAGATTTCCATATAGTAAAAGTAATGCAATATCATTTTAGAAAGTTAAGAACAGCGAGTTTTCAGTTAAGGCACTTGGTGATCTCTTTGTAAAGGATATGTGACGACAACTCCCTTGTGTGTGATAGTAATCAAGCTGATTTTTTTTCCAATCCAAAACCTGCCAAATCAGATTTTTCTTCAAGTTTACATACTGAAATATCATCCTGGGAAAAAAATTGTGAGGCTCCGTGATGTAAAAATGGAGACAGGATTGACCAATGTTATCCCTGGCCCGATATGTTATTTTTGAGGCATTTACAGTGAGGATTTTCTCTTATAGCAAAAATATGACACCTCAAACCAAAACAGTTTTCTCACACAATATATTAGGAAGTTTGTTTATTGGAAAGAACCACAAATGATTTTGGTTTGAAGTGTCATATGTTTGCTACAGGAGAAAATCCTCCATGAAAATGCCCCCAAAATACCAAAATAAGCCGGGAGACACACTTTGATCAATCATATCTCCATTTTCAATCAACTAAACCTCTCCGTTTTTTCGAGGGGGATATTCCAGAGTGTAATCTTCAAGAAAAATGTTATTTGGCAGGTTTTGGAGTGGAAAAAATCGGCTTTATTACCATCACACACAAAGGAGTTTTTTGTATGTAAACGTAACATATCCTTTTGGATTCGTCCGCGTACATGAGGGCACTAATCGTTTGGGAGATCGTTTACCAATAAGACAAACATAAGAATATCGATTAATCAAACGTTGGTCCGTGTGAGTTTGGGGGGCGCGAGAAATCCCAAGTTACCCAGAGGGAAATCCACGAGCATGGCCTGGGAGCGAACACCCATTCTCACATTCGACCGTGTCGATACCCTGGGTAAATGAAAACGTGTAACATTGGTGAGAGTCAAATACGTTACCGCTTGATCAACCTTGCCTCCTCCGCCCAGTAACTGTACAAGCACACTGTATTACTCCATGTAATTTGCAAAATTTCAACTTATATATCTATAAACATCTCCGAATACAGATCTAGACCTTTGACAATAAACACCGTTCCAACTAAAGGCAAAGAGGGACAATAATCTCTATCACACAAAAATCATCGAAATTACAGATCCGTAGCTTTAAGTCGGTATATGAAGGCAATTGAGTACCTGCGTTAACCTTTCTGGCCTGAGTCAGTTGGGGTGTACCTCAACCTGAGGGTCTGATGATTCCGCTCTCACACTCTACCCTGGATCAAGCTCTACCAATAGATGTGTGCAAAATTTGAGATGACCGAAGCGACGTCCGTTTCCTAGAAGGCATTTTTCCTCACAAAACTGCATAATAATTTAGTGAATAATTATCTGATATGGAATATAATAGCTTTTTCCCACTTTCATCCGCAAAAAGCAAAAGAAGACGAAAAAATCACTTTTCTCATTCCCCAACTTCGCAAATTTGAATTTACCTTTCATCCTCTGCTCGGGATGTAGGCAAATAGGCTTAAACTGATCCCATTATGTTAAGCCACAAAGTGTTCTTTGTGTCAGAGCCGGAGAGAACCCCCGCCATACCAGATAGGGTTAAGGTACAGATAACAGATAACTATTCTGAAGAAACATGTGCCGGAGAATTTGACTCCTTTGACCGTTCATTTATTCATTATCAACATGAATGAGAAGGAAAATTAGATTCGTTTTATCGAAAATGTCACAACAATCACCCGAGGTCAACTTGTCCACGATTCCTCAGCACTGAGTTGTCGAGGCTGTCAACGTGTTCCCTCAAATTACGGATTCCTCTGTCGTATAATAAATGTGATTACACGTGACCTACAAAGCCATCATCTGGACAAATTGCTTAACTTTCATCAGCATGACGTTCACCTTGTGCTTGCTTCGGTGTGCTGTTGCTATCTGGCACGACGGATATCGTATGCGATTGATGCGATCTTAACCCTATCTGGCCTATCTATCTTTTTGGGACATGGGGCCTGGGGGTGCCATTTCGGTCCCGCTAAGTAGCTTTTTACCCCTTGAGCTAGGGAGCTGAAACTTCCCACAAGATACCCTTGGGTCAAGGTCTACCAGAAAATGTAAAAAATCAAAGATGGCCGCTTTGATGATGTCACAGTGACGTCATGTTCAATAAAGGCATTACTGGTCGATTTTTCGGTCAGATTTTTCGAAAAAAAATTTCATGTATTTTCTCCGCAAAAACTTCGTGATTTACTAAGTATTCTGATGTGAAATAAAATAGTTTTTACCAACTATTCTTCTCGGAAAGGCAGTAATTTCCTAGAAAAATGGCAAAAACTTCATTTTTCTGATACCCCACATAGGCGCCATTTGGAATTTTCCATGATCCTCCGCTCCAGGGGTTATGCAAACAGGCTCAAATTGACCCCAATATGATAAGCCAAAAAGTGTCGGCTCTCAATTCTGTGTCGTTTCGGAGATAGCGCGGGGAGTGGGGGGGGGGGTGGATGCCATAATGGCCCATATTCTGATATATGCCTTCCATGGAACAACATTTATGAGAGATTTAGCATACGGAATCCTTTTTCTTCATTTCATGTCCCAGGAAATGAGAATGTAGCTTTTTCCCTTGAACCATTTTTTGTATTATTTCCAAAGGTGTAATTTTATCTGCATATTTGACGAATACACGTATTATCAACCCAAAGCCTGGTATTCCGAGTGCACTATACACTGTCCTGTTTTTAGTGCAATACCGTTCCATCTTTCAAGTTCTACGCAATGTATGTTGAGCTACAGATGTATTTTTCAGAGTTTTATTAAACTTAAAATGGGACGGGATTAACAGACTGTTGTGCTAAAATGCCCCGAATCTTCGTTTATGAATAAACTATGAAACCGATACCTCAAAGCTATATAGACGGCATCATTTGACCCCAAAGACTTGAACAGATGCAAAATACTACTGCATAAGTCCCGAGACGATATTCCATAGACAGGATATTTAGAAATCTGTCTAGCATTAAGAATTCATGTCCTAGCCAGGTTGAGTGATAGCAAGATAACCATTTTGTTTTCGGGAGGGCAAAATCGCATTTTACACAGGTTCCAATCATAGAGTAATGAAATTGAATAAAGCTATATGGCATCGACGGATTAATAATTTATATGAATTATCGTTTCCTCAAAGCGACAGATGCAAAATCTTAACGGGCAATATCTAACAATGTGATCCTCCGTTTGTCTCCAGTTCTCTCAAGCAGTAGCTAATTAATCTCGTGGGGGTTCTTACATGCATAATATATGAACATGAAATGAAATAGCAGGTATATGTATTTCCTGGAACGACGCCGTCATTCTTTTCTAGTTTCTTACGCGAGTGGCTATTTAATGTGAAAGTTATGACACGAGTTGATTGAGTTTTATATGTTGAGACCCTCAGCTTACATTACAGAGCTACTAGATCCTCCATTCGTAAAGCAGTCGTTGGGATAAAACTGTTTTCACGTGTTGTATAACAATGCCATTTGGTGAGACCTTTGCTCCGCGATATCTACATAAATGTAAAAAATACAATCTATATATTTTTGTTAACTCTATTTGTTTTCTTCGAGACTCGGGAGCTGAAAATTTCCACATTATATCCCGAGTGCAGCTCTACCAGAAAATGATTTAAAAAAATTTATTTTTCGGTCGATCGTTCCGTCCAATTTTTCGAATTTCATATTTATAAAATTTTCTTCACAAAACCTTGAAGATAATTTTATATGCAGAAAAGCAAAACGATGAAAAAACAAGACTGACATTAATTTTCTGGTACCCCAGGTTGAATTTCCCTATGAGCCACTGTTCGGTGCTTATGCAAATATGCTTATAATGACTCCAATATGATAAGCTTCAAAATCGCAAAGCTTCAGCTCCCTATTTTTCTCCATTTCGGTTCACGAGAGAAAATGTCTCTGGGCGGGATGGGGAGGGCCCCCGGCACCATTCTAGATAGGTTTAAAAGAACGAAACCATAAACCAATACGCACGACGCCTGCAATTTAATTCTGTGCACCAGGAAGACGTACTATGAGTGGAACGAAAAGGACCTTAGAAGCCGATTAGAGCAGTATACTAATTTATTTTCGAAATTTATATTGCTGTATCTACTGTTGTAATAATGAAGTCAGGGAAATCATTGTGACTTCAGACAGTGAATCGTGTGGTGTGGAACACCCCCTTCTGTCAGTCAAAATACTGTTTTCCGATATATTTCTTTTTCCACTGTCTTCTGAAAATGGCGGATAGCTGCCACACGATACGCATGAATTGTTCATGATGCACTTATCCAATGAGGTTCGCCGGCTGGAACTGACGCCAGATGGCTACGTGTACCAAGGGATAAATGACGCATGCTCATGTCGTTTTTCTGGACGTCACAAAGAAAACGTCATACATTCATTAAGCCTCGATCCGTTTTCCGCTTTTTACAAACAGCTCCAAATCTAATCTCACCCACAGGCAACAAAAATCTAATGAGCTGTTACGTTATAATGCGCGCGGTGTATTACGCGAAACATCTCGCACAATTTAGTTTCTAGCTATGCAGTTATGTCAACCATGCCATTATATATTTCAATTATGTCCTTTGTAACACCAGTACGGTACTATATCGAAACAAACGCAAACGAACTCTTGTGGGGTAGAGCAGTTTTACAAAAAAAGAGCTGTGACACGACTTAGCAACATCATGGCGGACTTTTCATTGAAAAAATGACGGGGATGGGAGGGGTAGGTATCTATGACCACAACCTGAAATCAGAACCGGTACGTTCTTTCATTCATGCATTATTCCTCAGGCGCTGATGATCTATGCAAATCAAAACGCCAAACCAATGTAATATCATCGAATCATACGAACTGTTCCTTCCGCTCTACATTTTTACTACGGTGGGGTAAAGATAATTCCTGCAGTCGCTTAGACGAAAGGTATATGCAATCGAAGCCAGGAGGTTGAACGTCATAATGTAACGACATTATAATTGTTCGTTTTCCAGCGCCGCCTAGTGTGGCTGGCGATCCCCATTAATCCTGCCAAATGATACAAAATAGCCTTCATCTCTGGAATAACAATGGAGTGGCTATACGTATCTGTTTCACATCTGAAGATGGTTGAGTTATGTTAGTGATCGCACTGAAACTTTTAAAGGATGATTGATGGTCCCCTTGCATATGGCTGTTTCCCCCAATCTGTCTCTTTTGGTTAATACGAAATGCACTATAAATGGGCACAAATATCCTTGAATTAGCGTCGGTGATGTGACGGAAGTTATTTTTTCACGTGTTAGCTGAGCAAGAGAGACGTGTCTATGTAGAATGTAATCTATCATTGGCTAATGACGGTAATAAAAGTTGTTCACAACACCCAATTATAGCACTGTAGACCCTTCTTATTCTTCAGTAATATCGATAAGAGCCCTTTGTCTGGGAGAAGGTGGGCAGTGTCGCTTAGGTCTACCACTACAAGTGCAATTATGAGTGGTTGCTGAAGGCCGTATACAAAAGTGATATTACTCGTGAAAACTTTCTTTTGGCATCAGCTGTGTATTACCGCTTGGAAACATATTTGCAAATTACAGTGATAGCGGAACAATATACAACTGAATATGATATGAATATAATATCTATATATGAACCTATATGGAAATCATCAGTCGCCAAACAATCGTTCGTTATTGTATATTTTGTAACTACTTCTGTATTAATCTGCTCATACAAACAAGGCCGCTATAGTTCACATGTCCACCGCAGACATGTCCACCGCAGACCACATGCGTGAAGTTTTCAGCGAGAGTCAAACCATGGCATCTAGACCCCTCTCATCGTGTTCTACATCGCGAGATAAAGGAAACGAGGTGCCACATTCCATGAAAAAAAATGGCCTAATACTTCTTGGGACAGCCTGTCCGATCAGAGTGTATAGATGGCGCTACGATCTTAATTTTGGTATCATCCGGGTATCGAGGAATTTGCCCCCTGGACGCCATTTTTCATGATCTTAGACAAACGGACGTGCACGGATGTTTTTTTTTAAAACCTTTTGCGAGCGTTTGTACCATGCTATATTATATAAGACTAACGTGTGGGTGTATGTATCTATTGCATCCATACCACGGAAGATGTTGAGATTTGCTGGTCCCCGATGATATCATCGCTTAACATCGGGGTGGAGGAACCCTGTTCTATTTATAGATCACCCGAATTGAGTTGAACAGTACATGGTAATACTCATCTTCGCTTACCCAAGTCTAACACTACACGTGTTGCCTTGGCTGAACGTAACACATTATCTGATCAGAATACGGGTCTGGTGATGTCATAGCGCTATAAATATTTCGTGGTCCATATTAGGAGAAGTGCAATGTGTGACCTCTTTAAAATTCAAATTTGATTGGCTATTCGAAGCAAATTAACATCAATACACCCACCACTTGCCATATTTGGAGATCACACGGGCAGACATCAAAGAAAATCCTAGCTGCACGGTGTTGGCAAGCTCCTATCTTGATTGGCTATATGACATCACGTGCGTTTCTCGGTTTGAACAGTTTACTCTATTCAGTCAGTCAAGGTAAATGACGGAACGTTAGTGTAGTATTTAACTTGAAAATGTCAAGATGGGTAATACTGCGTACTATTAAGTCTAACCCCCAATGTATTCCTGTATTTGCTTCGTGGCTATACGGATCGACCATCGTGTATTCAACCCTATCACGGGTCACAGATATCCTGCTCCTGCGCGTGGACAGTCGGATAGCCACCGGCTCATGTTTCAATAATGTTCGAATTAGAGCATTTCCACAAAGTGGATGCTCTTATGTTTTCATGAGAAACGGCTCCGCCGGATCCGCCGCCGCCGCCGCCGCCGCCGCGACTTTAAACGTGAATATCTCTGAAACCGTTAAATATTTTTGGGGCAGACTTGGTGTACTATCTCTTTAGGCCTGGGAAATTTGTCTGGTTGTGTTTCGATACCCGCTGCTCACCACTAGGTGGCGTTGTAGTCAGAGCATAGGTAAACCTTTCTCTGACGATTTCATCTGAACGGCTTGTCTGATTTCTTTGAAATTTTATTGCAATGGTCTTGAAGGATAGTCAATGTGCTGAAAAGGTTTTGGTGTAGCTGGCATAATTATAAAGGCAAGTATTTTGCGTCTCAAAAAAAAAAAGTTTTTCGTCAAATGAAAATTCACAGATTCGCTTGGAGAAATATTTAAAAACTGTTCGATTCTAGGTTGCCAAGCATAAATATAGGATTGCCGACATGATAATTCGCTTTCCGTGCGAATCAAATTGCCATTTAAATGAAAAATCTCATTTATCTGACTTAATGTCAAAACCTCAATAACCATTATCACGATTAAAGTTTTTTCCATTAAACTTTTATGTGCCATCTCCCTAGGGCTTTAGATTTCACCCGCTTGTTTTTCGTGGCATTTGGTCATCACTAGATGGCACTATAGACATGAATGCAGGTAAACATGTGTAACATCATATCTTCTGAACAACGTGTTCGATTTCCATGTAATTCGGGTATAATGATCTTGCAAGATAGGCAAAGAACTGACAAGATTTTGGTGGTGTTGACGAATCATGGAGACTCATTTTTGTATTTCAAAATAAGATTTTCTTTTCACAAAAATGGAAATTTGCTTCTTAATCAGGGAAAATTACAAGCGTCTAGTCCGTCATTCATAATCCAGCCGTCGTCCATTAGAGAATATCCGCGTCCATAATCCAAAGACCTATTCCATTTCCATATAACAGTATTAGCACCAAATTCAAAAAGACAAAAGTATACATAAACATAGGCTTGTTTCCTGCAAGAGAGAAGCGGTCAACAGTTTTCAATGATGCCGGCAAGACATCATGATGTTCCAAAATATCAAATCCGTATCGCTGATCAGTATTCGTAATCCATAATATTCGTTATAGAGTCGTCATCTAAAAATGATGTACCTCAGCCACGCTTTGATTGTGACTGTTCATATGAGTACCATGAGGATCTTGAAGTAATTCTGTTTTGCTGAACATGATCATAGCATTCCCAGTGTTATAACTTACATCTCTTGTGAGCCAAATGGCCATTTTTTTAAATATATGAAATTCTCACGACTTGAGCCCAATATCTACATTCCCCAGGCCACATCTGAGGATTTTGCTGCATCATGTAGGTTTGTGATATTGTTTATCATTGGATGGCACGAAAGACAGTAAATGTTTTTAGCACAATTTATTGGCATTTAATCTGTTTATGAAGTTTATTATTGTCAGACAAAGGCCTGAAAGTTGTTTTTTTTTTGATTGAAATTGAAGGACCACCTCTCATACGGATTTTGCAGCCCATCAACATAATGTTTGATTTATATCTCCTTATACATTCTTTTTTTTTTCAATTACTAATTTTATTAACAGTATGGTTTTAAAATGGATTGAAAGGACAATGGTGCTGTTAGTGCTGGCATAATCATGTGGCATAGGGTAAAGTCAGCTAAATATATCTTAGTCTAGGCTGCAGGAGTGGATGGTCAGTATGGAGAATTTAAGGATTCAAGTGAGCTTGAAGTCAGGCCATTATATTCTGCTTTACCTGTCAGGCCTCATATTGAGGCCTGTATGTTGACTTTTCTGGTAATAAAACCTGTAATGGTTGACTTATTGCATAATGCAATTTACATAAGTGGACTAGTACACCCCTTGTGTCAACAAAGTAAACACTTCATTTCCAGAATTAGTGTCATTTCTCTCTCCATTACTGATATAATAATTTGATCCTGTTCCCAAGTCCATTTCTTTATCTCCAGTGGCTGTGAAGGCTTGGGCTTCCAGATGTCTGGGGATGCATTCTGGCCAGTTTTCAATGAATAAAATCCCAAATTATCACTCGGTTAATGCTGTTGAACATACTGTTGCATTTTGACAGCATAATTACAAATGCTGATAATTATTTGTTGAACTGAAAAAGTAGAAAGATTTTTGAAGTGAAACTAATACATACCTGCTATATGGCACAACCCACCTGGGAAATTTTTACATGTATATCTAATTGAAGTAATCCATTGGAAGCACTGATGATTTTCCAATAATAGAGAAGAAAAGCAACTCCAAGTAGGGATGACAATTTCATTCTGTATATTTCACTGTTAGTTATAGTATCTTCAGCAGTGAGCAAAGTTACAAACAGCTCCATACGCACAGTATATACAAGGCATAATGTGATCTTAGCCAATACACATTTATGAATAGGTGAGCCAGTAAATTATGTCTTGCTGTCATTTTCAGAAATTTGTTAAATGTTAAGCGATGACCTGACAGCGATCTACAAATGGTGTGATTCAGGTAATACAATACACACTCTAATTGATAAAAACAATACATAATCTTCTTATCTGGCAAGAACTAAGTAAACTGCACAAATGAATAAAGTATGGTGATATAGTGGGTATGTACCTATATTGAATATTTCTACATGTCATGAAGTTTGGATAAGGACTGTCATTTTAAGATAAAAAAGGTATAATTTTCTTGGCAATCCACATCAGAATTGATGGAATCCTACAAATGTAACTCACATGTTTCATAATTGTATATTCCCATGTGAGTTACAACAATTGTGGAGTGTGTATTGTAACACCTGAATCACACTATTTGTAGATCGCTGACAGGTCATCGCTTAACATTTAATAATTTCTGAATATGACAGCATTTTAATATCCGTCCAACTTGACTGATATAATTTACTAGCTCACTATTCATAAATGTGTATTGGCTAGGTCACATTATGCCTTGTATATATACTGTGCATATGAAGCTGTTTGTAACTTTGTTCAATGCTTAAGATGCTGGAACTAATAGCGAAATATATTAGGAAATTATTAAAAATATTTGTTTTTGTGTCAGTAGATATATTAGGTGGACACAATGTGTCACATACCAAAATGTAGTTCAAGGTCAAAGGTTAAGGTCACTGTGACCCCAAAATCGTGAAATTGTTAAAAATCATGATTTTTTGTGTCCATTGAGAAATTGAGGGGAGACGGTTTGTCATGTACCAAAATTTAGGTCAAGGTCACTGTGACCCCAAAATCAGGAAATCATTAAAAATCAGGATTGTTTGTGTGCATTGATAGATTGAGGGAAGACGATGTGTTGTGTACCAAAATTGAGGTCAAGGTCAAAGGTCAAGGTCACTGTGACCCCAAAATCAAGAAATCATTAAAAGTCCCATTTTCATATGCCTGTCGAAGACGAGGTCATGTAATGCGATGATGCGTTATGTCCATTCATCCATTAACATTTGTTGTCCATGCGATAGCTCTAGTTTCAAGGTATGGATTGGTTTCCCATACATTTACTAATTTAACGGGGAGAGGAGTCCTTTATGAACTTCACACCTGTTTATTAACTCAAGAACAAAGGTTTACTTCATCACTTCCTTCTTCCTTCATGAAAAATTCTCTCGTCTGAAAGGAATCCATTTGCAGGAAAACTACTATTTTCTTGTGTTTGATTATTGTCGATTTCAGTGTGGGATATGTGAGGTCTCGGCTCTTGCTTCAAGGTCAACTAGTTACCAAGAGTTAAGCTCATTCTAGTTTATCATTCAATATAAGATGTGATATATGTTACATTCTCATAAGCAAAAAATTGTAGACCTTTCTCTGGATTGCTAGATCAATTGGAATCAAGGCTATTAAACAACCTTGAAATTTGAACCAATGTAATTGCAGATATACGGGCGTATATTGAAGCCACTTGGGCTCTTGTTTAATGTTGGTGGGCCTATTAAGCGCAAAATAAAGTTGGTGTTGCCTCACACTGGGTTTCACCCATTGGTGAAGAAACCCCTTCTCAGAGGTACTTCTACCAGTGATGATTCCTGATTGCTCATCCTGATTGCTCATCCTGATTGCTCATCCTCCATGTGCCCCACACACTGTCCTGTCCTAAAAAAAATTGCCACCCCTAATAGGGAGTGTGCCCAAATTGGAGAGATCTAAAACCCTGTGAGTACCAAATTATGTGTTACAAAATTATCTGGGGAAATGCTCTTCGCCCGTTTTTCAAACGAGCTTTCATTAAGTTATCAGTCGACCATACCTATCAAACAACCACCCATTTCCGGCGATCCAGGCGATCAAATCCTTCTTAAGGACAGCTTAAAAACTGATACAAATTTGCTATCATTACCAGCAGGAAATACGAATTTCCCTGTTCTGTACTACTCAAGCTGCAATTTAGCTCAATTGTATAGGTGAGCATCTCTGCTTTTTTACATCTCTGCTCTGGATAATACATGGGGTCATTATTGATCATGAGTACTGAAGGCGAATATGCATGTATACTCTTGGACAAACTGTGCCAGTGTATCCGAGGTAATTTGTTCACGAATTGTTATCCTGGACAAGAGACACATGTATCCAGATAATCCAGTAATGACGTTTTAGCTTTTAATCTTCTATAACTTATCCCTTGAGCTACGGCGTTGAAACTTACCACAGTAGGCCTATACCCTTGGTTCAAGCTCTACCAGAATATGTGAAAAAATCCAATAGGGTTGCTTTAGTCACGTTATCTTCAAAAAGTGCATTTTGGGGTCGATTTTTCGGTCAGATTTTTCGAATTTTTTTATTTATGCAATTGCTCCGCAGATTCTGCGTGATAAGTTAGTAAATACTAATGTGATGTGAAATAAAATAGTTTTTGGCCCACTTTTCATTGCGGAAAAGCAGAAATTTTGAAGAAAAATGACGAAAACATCCTTTTTCTGGTTACCCAGGTGGCCGCCATCATGAATTTATCCATGATCCTCTACTCGGGGGTTATGCAAATAGGCTCAAAATGACCCCAATACGATAAATTATAAAGCCACGGAGTATCAATTTTTTGTCGTTCTGAAGATAGCGCAGAAAGTTTGGTAGCGCCCCCCCCCCCGCCCAGGCCTGGTAGGGTTAATATATAGTCAATCTAATCAATATATGTGTGATATTCAAGTGCGCCATGAAACCAACCTATCCTCGAAGACGGAATTTGCATAACTTTATAAGAGTCAAACCTGGATACAAAATACCAGTACATGTACATATAAATCAGCGCATTTAGTCAGTTGGTTTTATTTCGCTATGCCAAAATGGGCATTGAATCAAGATATAGATAGCGCTGTAAAACACATATTCTCACCTACATAACTTAATCAACTCCTGTAATAGTAACAGATAGATGCGTGTAATTCCCGCTGGATTGTTATTCCAGTAATAAAGGCAAGGCAAATTTGTGTCATTTTCAAGCTGTCCATAGGCATGATTTATTGGATAAATGCGCAGTAAATAATTCATACATATCGCACAGGGACTATAATATTTCGCTGCGCCACTTTTGAACCCTTTTAAAATAATGTCGATAAAAGACAGCAAGTGAAAAGCCAACGCATCTTATATCATGCCAGTTGAAATTCACAATTAGTGAAACATGTTACAAATAGGCCATCACAACTAAAATGGAGCTTAAGTTCAACTAATAATAAAAACCTTCCGGTACACCATTGATGGAAACATTCAGTTCTATCAATATTGGAAATCTCCAGGAAAAGGACACAGTGAGTGATTCATGCATACATCCGAGTGTCTAACAATAAAGTATTATCATTTTTTTTTACAAGAGAGAAACGCTCAACAGTTCTCTGTGATACCAGTAAGAATCAGGATGAAGCTGTTGTCATGGACCGGTCAGGTTACACGATCTTGACGCAGGCTAAAATATAATATTTCGCCTAATTAACTACAAGATTTCAGCTTGTGTTTCAAATTTTCGGTTTAAATCGCGCAAATAACGGCCCATGTGATGTTCGCCGAACGCATCTTGAGTGACGGCCGAGTGATCTATGCGCAGCGCTACACTGTAAAAACGCTGAGTAAACGTTCAACCATAAAGTGGATGTAACTCGGTTGCAACCATAAACTGGTTCAACGTAGCACCAAGCAAAGTTCAACGTTGAACTGAAATGAGGTTAAACGTTCAACCACGAAAAGGTGTAACGTTGAACTGAAAGGTAAACGTTGAACCAGTTTCTGGTTCAACGTTTAACCATGGAAAACCCTGAACCAAAATTTGGTGTTACCTATAACCAATTACTGGTTCAACGTATAACCAGATTCAGGTTCAATGTTTTCTCAGAAATAGGTTCAACGTACAACCACATCAAGGTTAAACGTACAACCACATCAAGGTTTAACGTTCATCCAGATGCAGATTTAAATGAAATCTGCACTGGATTGTTGTGGTGCAAATTGTACATGTATTTGCAGATTTAGTTAAATTCTAAATTCTTGCAAATACATCGGAACCATATGAGCAACCAAGTTACATCCCAGTGTTATTTCTTGCAGTCATCAGTGAAAAGTATATCAACCTGTAAGAAAGTGAAGGATATTTCAGAACATACATCAACAAATACACACTAATTGAAATAAAATTCATATATTTAAATCATATTCGGATATAATCTAATAACAGATCTGATTTCTAACAGTACGAATACCTAGCTTCATCTATATACAAGAGTTCATGTGGAATCGATATCTTTGCATATTTGTATCCCAAATCTGACGCCAGGGGTCGCTGCTTGGGGTGCGGCTATGAGTCGCTGGATGACGAATAAGGAACTGTGAACCGCAGTCTAACTTTATGAATGCTCTAAATAAACACTAGACTATTTGCAATCAAATGAACAACTAAAGATATGAAAAGCTAAAATGTAAACATTGAATTCTACCAATTCATGAATCACAGAAACCACAAGTAACAGGGGTTACAATAATGGGGAAGGGAGTCTGGGGAGGTTTAGTAACATCCAAGATGGTACCACCTACAATAAGTTTGATGCCTCCTTTTCAACTGATGTTAGACTCATAACACTCCTCATCTAAGGAATGAAAACTTCAAGATGCAAAATGATTATCATGATTATTATTAACTTTTTTTTAGCTTACTGCTGTATGAAGAAATATTACTGTATACATATGGCATAATTGTCTGTTAATATCACTGATCTGAAATATTTGAGTGAGCAAGTTAATTGCATTTTATCACAGTTTAGTTTTGGGACCTACATACATAGTTTATGTGTGTCCAACCTTCCTACACATAGTATAGGTGATCGGACTTCACACAGCGACCTATGTATTCTGAGTACATGTTATATCACTGATTTGAGTGAGCTAGTTAATTGCATTTTATCACAGATTAGTTATGGGACCTACATACATAGTTTATGTGTGTCCAACCTTCCTACACATAGTATAGGTGATCGGACTTCACACAGCGACCTATGTATTCTGAGTACATGTTACATCACTGATTTGAGTGAGCTAGTTAATTGCATTTTATCACAGATTAGTTATGGGACCTACATACATAGTTTATGTGTGTCCAACCTTCCTACACATAGTATAGGTGATCGGACTTCACACAGCGACCTATGTATTCTGAGTACATGTTATATCACTGATTTGAGTGAGCTAGTTAATTGCATTTTATCACAGATTAGTTATGGGACCTACATACATAGTTTATGTGTGTCCAACCTTCCTACACATAGTATAGGTGATCGGACTTCACACAGCGACCTATGTATTCTGAGTACATGTAATATCACTGACTTGAGTGAGCTAGTTAATTGCATTTTATCACAGATTAGTTATGGGACCTACATACATAGTTTATGTGTGTCCAACCTTCCTACACATAGTATAGGTGATCGGACTTCACACAGCGACCTATGTATTCTGAGTACATGTTATATCACTGATTTGAGTGAGCTAGTTAATTGCATTTTATCACAGATTAGTTATGGGACCTACATACATAGTTTATGTGTGTCCAACCTTCCTACACATAGTATAGGTGATCGGACTTCACACAGCGACCTATGTATTCTGAGTACATGTAATATCAATGATTTGAGTGAGCTAGCTAATTGCATTTTATCACATATTAGTTGGGACCTATATACATAGTTTATGTGTGTCCAACCTTCCTACACAAAGTATAGGTGATCGGACTTCACACAGCGACCTATGTATTCCGAGTACATGTATTTAACATCACTGATCTGGGATAATTGAGAGAATTATTTAATTGCATTTTATCACAGTTTAGTAATGGGACATACATACATAGTTTATGTGTGTCCAACCTATCACCATGATCACTGATCAGGGATATTTGAGAGAGCCAGTTAATTGCACATTATCACAGTTTAGTTATAGGACCTACATACATAGTTTATGTGTGTCCAACCTTCTTTAATACACAGAGTATTCAGAGTACATGTATTGCAATATCATCAGGAACATTTGAGTGAGCTAGCTAATTGCATTTTATCAAAGTTTAGTTATGGGACCTAAATACACAGTTGAAGTGTGTAAGACCTTCCTACAAAGAGTTTAAGTGGTCAGAATTCACACAGTGACTTATGTACCCGAGTCAAATTATATTACACAATGTATTAATGATCTGGGACATACCGAGTCATAATATGGTAAATAAAAATTTATATCCACCTTCCTGTACAGAGTACATGTAAAGGTGGTCAGACTTCACACATTGACTTTTGTATCTGAAGTCAATTATTCGTCATGTATCGATGATTTGTGATATATCGAGTGTTGCATTGTTTTCTTGTATTCAACATCACAGTTAATTCATAGTAAACAACACCCTTGTCTTCTCATCTACATGTAGCTGCAGAGTGTTATGTTGGGCCATCTGCTTCAACAGATGAGAGGGCTACAGGTATATGCACATTGTTCATCATTCTATCACAGTAATGAGACTTTGTTTGCATACGATGGTGTCACTTTTCTATCACCAGTAGTATGCCGGCCATTGTGGTTGATTTTTTTGTAAGGGTGTTCAGGAATGGTGAAGATTCAACACAGTTCCGTTTTGTTCCTCTTCTATATGTAATATGGTACCACAGCTTTAGCCTGAATATTTGTTGTATCACATTACCATTTCATCTTTTCTGTCACATCCAATGATACCGGTAGCCATTATCTTGTGATGCAGGCATGTCAGAGACCAATTATTTCACATAGTCCAAGTTATGAAATAATGCACACACTTCCACCATCATCCGAAACCCTGTAATGTATCATCCGAAACCCTGTAATGTAATGATCCGCACTGTGACCTGTCTCTGATCTTTCTTGCAAGCAGTTGGTCCTATTAAACAAATAAAGAATTGTGCAATATAATTTGTCTTCACTATCCTGTCAATATAAGCTTACATTTGTAAGTACCATTCTATAAAATCTGAACTCATCAACTGTACATAATTGAGCCATCTGCAGATGAAGCCTTGATGACCCCCCCCCCCCCCCCCCCCCCCCCCCACTCATCAACAGAGTGGCAAAATTATTCATTCTTGTTGCTGGTTTTAGTATGGTCTATGAGCATCATATATCTGATTATTAGCATTGAAAATGACAGATTATTCCTTACATCTTCAATCGCGATAAAATCCATTACAAGATGATGATGTTCACTCTGTGGGAGCCATATACACTGTCGCCTCCTTCATCTTCCTCCAGCAGTCAGACTCAAACAAATGGCTTCTTTCTGACCTTCTCCCTGTTACACTTTCTGTAGGAGAAAATATTAAATGGAGTAAGATCTAATATAACTAATTTATTCATAAAGGTTGGGGGAAATATCCCGATTTTCATGACAAGCACTCACTCACTCGGCCCCTCGCAACCCCTGGCAATTTCTCATGCCACCACCCTGCCTTGGGAATATCTCATGAAATCAATCCCACATGGTCTTGCCACATAAAAATAGTATATATTTTCACCACCCCCCCCCCCCTCCTCCCCCACACACACACTTTACCACCATGCCCCCTTATCTGGATTGGAAAAAAAAATCATAATTACTAACATGGATATTATAGTATACTAATTTGGTAGCTACCACCCTATGTTGCATGTTTGTAAATCTCATCCATTTGCCTCTTGACCCCACCCCCCCCTACCCCTAACTGGATGTGTGTGTAGTGGGCATGGTGGGGGGGGGTTATGTAGTGGGCATGCTGGGGGGGGGTTATGGGGTAATACATGGTACAGCTATGATGTATCATTTATCAAGTCTTATCAATGACTTCTCAAATTTCCTTTGATTGTGTCCTTGTAATGTATTCACTTACTACTTGTCATCCATCATGGTGTATTTCAGAAACATCAAAATGACTTCTTCATCGATCAGGCACTAGGGCAGCTGGACTTCTCACACTTCTCACTTGATCTCTGGATAAACAGTTACACAATGTTGACATGATATTACCCCATTGGACACAAAATGTTGCCAACATTTAATATAGTCTTACGACATTATGTAACTATTATAAATTCATTGGACTGATTAGAATTTCAGGCAAAATTGAGGGGTGACTGAATGTTAATAGATGTTTTGAATTATTATAGGATTATAACATGCATAGGAATATGTCCAGTGAACAATACTATATAATGTCTTAATGTATTTTTTTTTTTTTTTTTTTTTTGGAATAGGAGATTAATGCATATTAGTTTGCAAGGACCTTAGAGTTGATACAGCTCGCCAATCTCCAATGTACGAGTTGTCACAGCGAAACAGCTCACCAATTACCAGTATACGAGTTGTCAGAGCATTTCCATCATAGCTCTCTAGATTTGTATCTAATACCGCTTATGCCGATGCTAGGGGCCGTGTGGTCATATCATCCAAGTTGCCACATGAACAGGTACAATAAAGCGTACCTGAGATACAACACATATCACGAATCGTTAGATTCTTGGTATGTGCTTTAGAATAGGTTAACCAGAAGACTATTCTGTGAAGTCATGTGACGCAGTCAGTATGTCGGCACCTCTTCCCACTTCCCTTATATGTGTTGTAATTTAACAATCCACAAAGCGTATTGCAAGTATTTTTGTGGACAACGCGGCTGATAATTACTGGTATCCATATGTATATAGCTGTTGACCTATGCAGATATAGTGACAGTTTAATTAATTCTTTTTTGGAAATACATAGGAAATTATATAGCCTGCAAGGGCCTTAGATTGCACTCATCCACAACTGGTATGGAAAAACGACATGCTAAATGTAATAAGTGATTGGAAATTGCAAAATACCGCCAAGTGGTAACAGTAAATTATATCAATGACATATTAAAACAGACAACAGGCAGCAAAATTCTTTCACGCAATGAATAAATGAACGGAGAATGAACAATGAAGCATAGCCCAGTTTTCGACACAGCTTCGATTTCAAAACATAAAGCGAAAACAACGGGGACGAGATTTCTGTGCGTAACGTATTCAGTGTTGAAGCGCAGTTCAAACAATTGTTTGTCCATATTACTTACCAGAAAACAGATGTAACGGGACGAGTAATGTTCATTGTTAAGCTGCCAACAACACCACACGTTCTCCTCCTCACACTGCAATCCAGCAGGTGGCGCTTCATAAAACGAAGGACGATAACCGATGGCCAGTTGAACCATAGTCCAGTTGAACCAAAAAGTGGTTCTTTTGACGACCACCGCGGGAAAAACAATAACGAGGGCGGGAAATACGTTGAACCGAAAAACAGTTGAACGTATACTCGGTCGGGAATAATTTTGACCCACACAACAGTATTACGTCTTTCATTTTTGATAACTTCTATGATTGTTTCTGACTGTTGATAGGCTATTTTATGAGCAAAAATAGTAATATGCCATCAAAATAAGTGCATAACAGCGAAGTTTCCCAAATCGACACGCGTTATTAACGACTTGGACATTCAGTTTTAAGCATAACCACATGGTTTATTTGGAAAAATCTGCAGAATTTAACTTAATATTAATAAGAAAATTACTCCCTGTTCTCAGACATTCATATCCCATTGTTTCGGTCATGTTGGTGTCGTTTTACCATGCACGGAGTTTCATGTGGTTGAACGTATAACCAGTTATAGGTTGAACGTAGAACCAATAATAGGTTCAACGTTTACGCCCAAGCTAGTATCATGTGGTTATACGTAGAACCAGTTATAGGTTGAAAGAAGAACCAATAACAGGTTCAACGTTTACCTCCATGCAAGTATCAGTATATGCTTGAATTCGAACTGAAAACGTTCAACCAGATTCCGGGTAAACGTTTACAGTCATTAAAAATTGGTTCAACGTTGAACTGATAACAGGTTGAACATTTACTCCCTGAAATTGGCCGTTTTTACAGTGTACTGAGGCCTGATTCGCTAGCTACCATGTCGAGTAGACTTTATTCTTCGATATCTCAGAGATCGGGTCATGAACGCAAAAGCCAATCATGGCCTGCTTAAGGATAGCTGTCTCTAATAGAGGGTCAAAATCGTTCATTTTTTTATTTCTTCATTCAAATATTCACTATTTCCTCTAACGTTTGGTGAAAAATTGAAATCAAAATTATAAATAGAAGTGCTTCAATATTAGGATTAAAAATTTAGTTTCCGAGGCACTGGAACAATTAAACAGATTGCCTTAGCTTGGGCTTGGCTACTATTATTTTTGTCTGTTAAATTTCCCTTTCCAAAACTCATTTCCGCAGTATTATGGTAAGGTAATTATCCATTAGTCCTACTTATATACATTAATCTACCCCCTTCTGGTCAAAACCATGCAAACATCCGTATTTTTGTTTCTAAATATAAGTGACACTTCACTCAGACACACGCCGTGAAGTGATCTACACAGGTGTCAATTCTCAGCTCAAGAAGTTTTAGCAAGTTTTTTATGTTTAAATTGGACTTTAAACCGCCTTGATGAAAAAAACTTAGTGTAATAGTTATCAAGAATAAACCGGAATTCGAGTAGGTCCCATTAGACAGATTGAAAATGTACTTGACAACAGAATTCAAGCAAAAAATTAGGGTTAATTCATCAGATGTATAGCTGGACAAATTTGCCCGATTTCTAGCCTTTCATTTTTGTACAAAATCCGAGATTTAAACGTTTATTTCTCAAAAAGTATCCATGGTACGCTTTTGGAATTTGGTTGCTTATTACTTATAAGGTGATCTAGTGAACTTTATCTCACTTTTTGTAAGTTCGGATTAGTTTTTTAATTATTCAACTTTTATAAGACAAACGACCGTAAAAAGCATGTTTTTTTCAATTTATTTTAGTAAAATAGCTGTAAAAACCAAACCAGGCAAAAATAAAAAAATGAGATAGATTTTACTAGTTCGAATTGTCTCCTATCAAGGTATACCATCAAAGTTGAAACAAGATCAACATTAAAATTGAAATGTTTTCTACATAGTAGCAGCGTCGGTTATATCATATAGTTGGAATCCCTACGATGTACGCTTTCATAAAATATATAGTTTATTATGGTTATCTTGTATATTTATTGATACAGACGATAAATTGTCATGGGGGTGCAACAACTGCCTCTATGGGGACAGCTATCCTTAAGGGCTTGTTTCCAATTTATTGGACTTTCACTCATACTCTAGAACGTAGAGATGGGTGCCCATCTGAACATTGCGTTTTTCAGACATAGTGGTCTGTGTTGGTCGGACAATAACGACACTTGCTCACTTATGATACTGCACCTGATTGCTGACTAACGTTTTTAAACATATCATAACACAGTCATTATAAACATCAAATGTCACACAAAGGAACTGAACGCAACGTATAAAGGTGATGGAAAATGATATCGGGCTACTGACAAGAATTCATATATATATTAAATCATATGAAGTCAAAAAGTTTAAAACCCTATATCATACAAGGGTTTACGAGAATTATGAATGGAAATAACAAAACTGTGCTATTTATACAAATGTAACACCGGGAATGAATGTTATACATTATTGTCTCGATCTCTCTAAAGGATCAATTAAAGGTGGCGGCCGTGATACACTGTTATAAATCACACCGTAAATTCACAGTTAAATGTACTGGCAGAAAAGGTGCCAGTACATTCAACTATAAAATCACGTTGCACCGTACTTTACAATTGCCGCTTTTTAACAGGCTTTAAACTGTAAAATGCTGCACCCTATTTTATAACTACCGCGTATTGTCAGGTATTCAACTGTAAATTACGTTGAACTGTAATTCACAATTACCATTTTCTTAACATCCTTCAATCTGTATAATTACCTGGCACCGTTGTCTACAATAATCGGTTCCACGGAAACGTAGGTCACTGGAGGCCGAAATGGCCATTGGACGTTCGCGTATTTCACCTCTTCGTGTTTACAAATGCAGTCACCGCTAGTTTCGTAAATAATCACGAAGTAATCTGTGAAATAATTACACGAATGTATGCATGATTTATAAGTGGGACTGAACTCCAAGTCAGATAAAACCAAAACTAAACCGTATTATATAGATCGAAAATTAAAGTTAGCCGCCGCGTCCCTTCCAGTGTGTGTTCTGAATGTTCTATCGTACAACGAAGGTGTCGGATGTTTCCTGGAACTGGGCGTTTCGTGTGCAAAGATATCTACCTCCTTACAGAGAAAACAGGAATTTTATGTTACGTTTGTGCGCAGTTTACCCATTCCAGTAGATGTCAACTGAAATATCACAGTTCAATTTACAGATTGATGTGTTTACGATTAAATGTACGGTAAACTCCAACATACATTTACTGTGAAATAACGGTAATTTATAACAGTGTAGCCTCTTGCGAAAGTGGCATTTCCTACTCACTGGATTTCATAATTCAGCCTATACATTTGTCAAAAATCCAGCTATAAAAACACTTGAACGTAATATTTTAGGCATATATTGGGCAATTCCTGTTGTTGTCCCAAAGCATTTATTTAATTCGAATATATATCTATGTTCTTCCAACTATTTTACATCACAGCTTCATCATCTTAGGCTCATGATCCGTTCGCATAATCGAGTTGAAGCATATTAATTAATTTCGTTTTGGCCACCACGTGTGGTAATCTGAAACTTTTTACATGTATATATTTTGTTTATGGTATTTCAAAAATACATGTACAGCATATATTCTTAAAAATATCCAGCTAATTTATATCACACACTGCAATTTGTTCAGAATACAACACAAGAATGAGGTACAGTTTGGAAACAAATTTCCATTTGAATTGTTTTAGGTTAAAAGTACATGAGCATTTGGAAAAGCTTAAACGTATTCCTGCGAAGTAGACTCCCATTTACAAATTGTCCGGTAATGAGTGAGTGAGTCAGTCAGTGAGTCCATCCGAATCCTTTCTCCGGCAAAATAAGGATAGCGGTTGACATTAGAACCTTGATTTTTGGCATGAACGTGCATTAGGGGACTGTTACCAGCAGATTCAGAGCTGATCTACTTTTGATGAATATTTGACTTACTTACATGTAGGTGACCTATAAACCTCGGAATTGGAGGGGAAAAAACTACTTTTTGGCGTTAGTCACACTCCCATGCTGAAGTGCTTGTGTTTAAAATATTGTGCAAAGCTTTTCCAAACTGAACCTCGTTAATCGTATCTCTAGAACGATTCATTCTGAGTCCCAAGGAATACTGCGCACCACAAAGCACTATTAGGATGATGGGATCAGTCTACCAGGAAATAAATCGTCAATTTTGACCCAGAAATTTGGGGTAGAGACTTTTGACAGGTTCTTCTATCTAACGGTCACATATTTCACCATTTCCCATCAGATTTATTGCTTGGGCTATTACCTCATTGCTCTTGAATATTTGTGTCTAATAACGCTCAAGTCGGTGCCAGGAATCGTGTGGGCATGTCATTCAAGATGTCCAAACAACGTGCTACAATAAAAGCGCGACTGAGATACAAATCCTCACAGATCATTGTTGGTTCTGAAATGTGTTTAGATATGCACTCAAAATATTGGCCTGTGGGGTCATATGACTTCTTGTCAACACGCCGCGATTTCTCCCCATCATCTTTATATGTTGCGTTTAATTGGCGTACCCAATATTACTCTGTCGATGAGTATTGGGTTGTTAGGCTTCAGACTACCAAAAGAAAAAATAGTCCCAATCTGTTAACCCCAACACGTCAAAGCCAAAGACCACAATTTTCTATATTTTTTTCCGCCTTCGCTGTAACAAATAATCAAAGGCCGGTCATACGGTTGACAAGTGTGGCATTAGATATTCAACTGCAAATTTTATTTTAATTCTGGGGAACTACTTTAGAATCCTGAGCACTGCCTTCAATTGGCTATTCTTCAGTGGACATACATATAAGTTATGTCATGAGATGTTGAATATTGCTCATGTGGGTTACTATTCTGTCAAGGTTCCAGGATCCTAACGATACAATTTTGGACACTTTATCAGCTCTTGGCCAATGAAAGTAATTACTTAATCGATTGTGTAATCAAAGTTGTTTCCTCCTTCTATATGTTCAATTCTTCCAACATTTTTAGTTTTCTGTTCTGAAATTAAATATCTGTACATTCTGGTTTTGCCATACTAAAATAAGAAGTAATTGAGTTTCCTAGGTTCTCGCGAAAGAGCTTGTGATAAAAATGCTTCTCTCAATTCTGTACCAGAAAGGTAAATTATAAAAATATCAGTTTCACATAATGTCAACCGTTACCAATTCATCTAATCAACACCAGCATTAACTCTACCTAATCCCAGAAAAAGGCGGAGTTTCCAGATCAATGATGTCAGATATTTGCTCCAATCAATGTTTCTCGAGATTCACCATCGGTGACAGTTCATCGGGACGTGTGGTCATATCATCAAAGTTGCCACATGAACAGGTACAATAAACGCGTACCTGAGATACAACACATATCACGAAGCGTTAGATTCTTGGTATGCGCTTTAGAATAGGTTAACCGGAAGACTATACTGTGAAGTCATGTGACCGTCAGTATGTTGGCACCTCGTCCCACTTCCCTTATATGTGTTGTAAATGGATAATACGAAATATCCACGTTGAATTCGGTAGTATCCATGACACTCTGCAGTGGCATTCTCGGCGTTGACGTTGCTCTCTAAAAAACTTGAGTGAACTGTTCCACTCAAGTTTGAGTGAAATGTATCTGTTCACTCAAACTTGAGTTACTTTTCACTCAACTTGAGTTACTTTTCACTCAACTTGAGTTAAAACCACTCAAGTTGATGAATTTCCACTATTATGCTTGAATGAATGTCACTCAAGTTGAGTGAAAAGTAACTCAAGTTGAGTGAAAATTTCACTCAAGTATTGAGTGGGATGAATTTCCACTCTTACTTGATTGAAATTTCACTCAACTTTTTTTAGAGAGTGGAATGGATACAAACTAATCGTATCAAGTTTGCGATCAGGTCAGTAACTGCTTCCACACAAACACAACCCAATCAAAATTAAAGAAAGCTAATTTATCTTTACTCGATGCTTCAATTTTGTCAGCTGTCCTATGCTAATGGTGGAGCTGAATTCTTTGACATTTAGCTTATATTTTATCATACGATATTATAATTGGCAGCTTTCTCATTAATTGTATTGGTGTTTCCTGTTTACGAGGAAGATTCCTGTTGACTCGTGCTGCGGATTATCATAATGACTTATTAGGTTGGCAGCTGTGAGACGTGTTCCTAATACATGTAAATTTCTCAGTTTACATCTTTTTTTTTCCTAGATTTCGAAGTGAGCAGTCATTTCTATGATATATTGTTTCCTCGATAAAGTCGGATGCAAAATGTGAAAGGTGACGGTAATATACATCATCCAGCTACTTATTTCTCTCAGGCAAAACGCCATTCATCTCAGGATTTCAATATTCCTAGTAGTAATGCAGCTGATGTTTATAGAGCTTTTCCAATACTATATGATCATGTTGTTTTAGAAAAAAATGCAGATATATCTATTACATAGAAATGGTCACTTCATGTTTACGAGGAAGGTGTACCTTGCTCGCCATGAGCCTTTTCTGAAAAGACTGGACCATTTCTGGACAAGAATTCATAGGATAGTAAATTTTAAAGAAGACATTATTTTACAAACAGTCTAGAAGAGCATTTTAGGACTAGACAGGTCCTGGCATTAGTTTCCTATATAGTATATTGTGGGAAAATGTTCATATGTTATTGAAGGGAGGGGGGTTCGTTACTCACCCATTCATAAACAGAGGGATTACTGTAGCGTTCACTGTAAAAACGCTGAGTAAACGTTCAACCATAAAGTGGATGTAACTCGGTTGCAACCATAAACTGGTTCAACGTAGCACCAAGCAAAGTTCAACGTTGAACTGAAATGAGGTTAAACGTTCAACCACGAAAAGGTGTAACGTTGAACTGAAAGGTAAACGTTGAGCCAGTTTCTGGTTCAACGTTTAACCATGGAAAACCCTGAACCAAAATTTGGTGTTACCTATAACCAATTACTGGTTCAACGTATAACCAGATTCAGGTTCAATGTTTTCTCAGAAATAGGTTCAACGTACAACCACATCAAGGTTAAACGTACAACCATATCAAGGTTTAACGTTCATCCAGATGCAGATTTAAATGAAATCTGCACCGGATTGTTGTGGTGCAAATTGTACATGTATTTGCAGATTTAGTTAAATTCTAAATTCTTGCAAATACATTGGAACCATATGAGCAACCAAGTTACATCCCAGTGTTATTTCTTGCATTCATCAGTGAAAAGTATATCAACCTGTAAGAAAGTGAAGGATATTTCAGAACATACATCAACAAATACACACTAATTGAAATAAAATTCATATATTTAAATCATATTCGGATATAATCTAATAACAGATCTGATTTCTAACAGTACGAATACCTAGCTTCATCTATATACAAGAGTTCATGTGGAATCGATATCTTTGCATATTTGTATCCCAAATCTGACGCCAGGGGGCGCTGCTTGGGGTGCGGCTATGAGTCGCAGCGCTGGATGACGAATAAGGAACTGTGAACCGCGGTCTAACTTTATGAATGCTCTAATTAAACACTAGACTATTTGCAATCAAATGAACAACTAAAGATATGAAAAGCTAAAATGTAAACATTGAATTCTACCAATTCATGAATCACAGAAACCACAAGTAACAGGGGTTACAATAATGGGGAAGGGAGTCTGGGGAGGTTTAGTAACATCCAGATGGTACCACCTACAATAAGTTTGATGCCTCCCTTTCAACTGATGTTAGACTCATAACACTCCTCATCTAAGGAATGAAAACTTCAAGATGCAAAATGATTATCATGATTATTATTAACTTTTTTTAGCTTACTGCTGTATGATGAAATATTACTGTATACATATGGCATAATTGTCTGTTAATATCACTGATCTGAAATATTTGAGTGAGCAAGTTAATTGCATTTTATCACAGTTTAGTTTTGGGACCTACATACATAGTTTATGTGTGTCCAACCTTCCCACACATAGTATAGGTGATCGGACTTCACACAGCGACCTATGTATTCTGAGTACACGTTATATCACTGATTTGAGTGAGCTAGTTAATTGCATTTTATCACAGATTAGTTATGGGACCTACATACATAGTTTATGTGTGTCCAACCTTCCTACACATAGTATAGGTGATCGGACTTCACACAGCGACCTATGTATTCTGAGTACATGTTATGTCACTGATTTGAGTGAGCTAGTTAATTGCATTTTATCACAGATTAGTTATGGGACCTACATACATAGTTTATGTGTGTCCAACCTTCCTGCACATAGTATAGGTGATCGGACTTCACACAGCGACCTATGTATTCTGAGTACATGTAATATCAATGATTTGAGTGAGCTAGTTAATTGCATTTTATCACATATTAGTTGGGACCTATATACATAGTTTATGTATGTCCAACCTTCCTACACAGAGTATAGGTGATCGGACTTCAAACAGCGACCTATGTATTCCGAGTACATGTATTTAACATCACTGATCTGGGATAATTGAGAGAATTATGGACCTACATACATAGTTTATGTGTGTCCAACCTTCCTACATACAGGTGATCGGACTTCACACAGCGACCTATGTATTCCGAGTACATGTATTGTAATATCACTGATCTGGGATATTTGAGTGAGATAGTTAACTGCATTTTATCAGATTAGTTATGGGACCTACATACATAGTTTATGTGTGTCAAACCTTCCTACACATAGTATAGGTGATCGGACTTCACACAGCGACCTATGTATTCTGAGTACATGTTATATCACTGATTTGAGTGAGCTAGTTAATTGCATTTTATCACAGGTTAGTTATGGGACCTACATACATAGTTTATGTGTGTCCAACCTTCCTACACATAGTATAGGTGATCGGACTTCACACAGCGACCTATGTATTCTGAGTACATGGTATATCACTGATTTGAGTGAGCTAGTTAATTGCATTTTATCACAGATTAGTTATGGGACCTACATACATAGTTTATGTGTGTCCAACCTTCCTACACATAGTATAGGTGATCGGACTTCACACAGCGGCCTATGTATTCCGAGTACATGTTATATCACTGATTTGAGTGAGCTAGTTAATTGCATTTTATCACAGATTAGTTATGGGACCTACATACATAGTTTATGTGTGTCCAACCTTCCTACACATAGTATAGGTGATCGAACTTCACACAGCGACCTATGTATTCTGAGTACATGTAATATCAATGATTTGAGTGAGCTAGTTAATTGCATTTTATCACATATTAGTTGGGACCTATATACATAGTTTATGTGTGTGAGTGTGTCCAACCTTCCTACACAGAGTATAGGTGATCGGACTTCACACAGCGACCTATGTATTCCGAGTACATGTATTTAACATCACTGATCTGGGATAATTGAGAGAATTATTTAATTGCATTTTATCACAGTTTAGTAATGGGACATACATACATAGTTTATGTGTGTCCAACCTATCACTGATCAGGGATATTTGAGAGAGCCAGTTAATAATTGCACTTTATCACAGTTTAGTTATAGGACCTACATACATAGTTTATGTGTGTCCAACCTTCTTTAATACACAGAGTATTCAGAGTACATGTATTGCAATATCATGAGGAACATTTGAGTGAGCTAGCTAATTGCATTTTATCAAAGTTTAGTTATGGGAACTAAATACACAGTTGAAGTGTGTAAGACCTTCCTACAAAGAGTATAAGTGGTCAGAATTCACACAGTGACTTGTACCCGAGTCAAATTATATTACACAATGTATTAATGATCTGGGACATACCGAGTCATAATATGGTAAATAAAAATTTATATCCACCTTCCTGTACAGAGTACATGTAAAGGTGGTCAGACTTCACACATTGACTTTTGTATCTGAAGTCAATTATTCGTCATGTATCGATGATTTGGGATATATCGAGTGTTGCATTGCTTTCTTGTATTCAACATCACAGTTAATTCATAGTAAACAACACCCTTGTCTTCTCATCTACATGTAGCTGCAGAGTGTTATGTTGGGCCATCTGCTTCAACAGATGAGAGGGCTACAGGTATATGCACATTGTTCATCATTCTATCACAGTAATGAGACTTTGTTTGCATACGATGGTGTCACTTTTCTATCACCAGTAGTATGCCGGCCATTGTGGTTGATTTTCTTGTAAGGGTGTTCAGGAATGGTGAAGATTCAACACAGTTCCGTTTTGTTCCTCTTCTATATGTAATATGGTACCACAGCTTTAGCCTGAATATTTGTTGTATCACATTACCATTTCATCTTTTCTGTCACATCCAATGATACCGGTAGCCATTATCTTGTGATGCAGGCATGTCAGAGACCAATTATTTCACATAGTTATGAAATAATGCACACACTTCCACCATCATCCGAAACCCTGTAATGTATCATCCGAAACCCTGTAATGTAATGATCCGCACTGTGACGTGTCTCTGATCTTTCTTGCAAGCAGTTGGTCCTATTAAACAAATAAAGAATTGTGCAATATAATTTGTCTTCACTATCCTGTCAATATAAGCTTACATTTGTAAGTACCATTCTATAAAATCTGAACTCATCAACTGTACATTGAGCCATCTGCAGATGAAGCCTTGATGCCCCCCCCCCCCCCCCACTCACCAACAGAGTGGCAAAATTATTCATTCTTGTTGCTGGTTTTAGTATGGTCTATGAGCATCATATATCTGATTATTAGCATTGAAAATGACAGATTATTCCTTACATCTTCAATCGCGATAAAATCCATTACAAGATGATGATGTTCACTCTGTGGGAGCCATATACACTGTCGCCTCCTTCATCTTCCTCCAACAGTCAGACTCAAACAAATGGCTTCTTTCTGACCTTCTCCCTGTTACACTTTCTGTAGGAGAAAATATTAAATGGAGTAAGATCTAATATAACTAATTTATTCATAAAGGTTGGGGGAAATATCTTGATTTTCATGACAAGCACTCAACTCACTCGGCCCCTCGCAACCCCTGGCAATTTCTCATGCCACCACCCTGCCTCGGGAATATCTCATGAAATCAATCCCACATGGTCTTGCCACATAAAAATAGTATATATTTACACCACCCCACCCCCCTCCTCCCCCACACACACACTTTACCACCATGCCCCCTTATCTGGATTGGAAAAAAAATCATAATTACTAACATGGATATTATAGTATACTAATTTGGTAGCTACCACCCTATGTTGCATGTTTGTAAATCTCATCCATTTGCCTCTTGACCCCGCCCCCCCTCCCCCCTAACTGGATGTGTGTGTAGTGGGCATGGTGGGGGGGGGGTTATGGGGTAATACATGGTACAGCTATGATGTATCATTTATCAAGTCTTATCAATGACTTCTCAAATTTCCTTTGATTATGTCCTTGTAATGTATTCACTTACTACTTGTCATCCATCATGGTGTATTTCATAAACATCAAAATGACTTCTTCATCGATCAGGCACTAGGGCAGATGGACTTCTCACACTTCTCACTTGATCACTGGATAAACAGTTACACAATATTGACATGATATTACCCCATTGGACACAAAATGTTGCCAACATTTGATATAGTCTTACGACATTATGTAACTATTATAAATTCATTGGACTGATTAGAATTTCAGGCAAAATTGAGGGGTGACTGAATGTTAATAGATGTTTTGAATTATTATAGGATTATAATAAGCATAGGAATATGTCCAGTGAACAATACTATATAATGTCTTAATGTATTTTTTTTTTTTTTTTTTTTTTTTGGAACAGGAAATTAATGCATATTAGTTTGCAAGGACCTTAGAGTTTAACAATCCACAAAGCGTATTGCAAGTATTTTTGTGGACAACGCGGCTGATAATTACTGGTATCCATATGTATATAGCTGTTGACCTATGCAGATATAGTGACAGTTTAATTAATTCTATTTTGGAAATACATAGGAAATTATATAACCTGTAAGGGCCTTAGATTGCACTCATCCACAACTGGTATGGAAAAACGACATGCTAAATGTAATAAGTGATTGGAAATTGCAAAATATCGCCAAGTGGTAACAGTAAATTATATCAATGACATATTAAAACAGACAACAGACAGCAAAATTCTTTCACGCAATGAATAAATGAACGGAGAATGAACAATGAAGCATAGTCCAGTTTTCGACACAGCTTCGATTTCAAAACATAAAGCGAAAGCAACGGGGACGAGATTTCTGTGCGTAACGTATTCAGTGTTGAAGCGCAGTTCAAACAATTGTTTGTCCATATTACTTACCAGAAAACAGATGTAACGGGACGAGTAATGTTCATTGTTAAGCTGCCAACAACACCACACGTTCTCCTCCTCACACTGCAATCCAGCAGGTGGCGCTTCATAAAACGAAGGACGATAACCGATGGCCAGTTGAACCATAGTCCAGTTGAACGTTGAACCAAAAAGTGGTTCTTTTGACGACCACCGCGGGAAAAACAATATCGAGGGCGGGAAATACGTTGAACCGAAAAACAGTTGAACGTATACTCGGTCGGGAATAATTTTGACCCACACAACAGTATTACGTCTTTCATTTTTGATAACTTCTATGATTGTTTCTGACTGTTGATAGGCTATTTTATGAGCGAAAATAGTAATATGCCATTAAAATAAGTGCATAACAGCGAAGTTTCCCAAATCGACACGCGTTATTAACGACTTGGACTTTCAGTTTTAAGCATAACCACATGGTTTATTTGGAAAAGTCTGCAGAATTTAACTTAATATTAATAAGAAAATTACTCCCTGTTCTCAGACATTCATATCCCATTGTTTCGGTCATGTTGGTGTCGTTTTACCATGCACGGAGTTTCATGTGGTTGAACGTATAACCAGTTATAAGTTGAACGTAGAACCAATAATAGGTTCAACGTTTACGCCCAAACTAGTATCATGTGGTTATACGTAGAACCAGTTATAGGTTGAAAGAAGAACCAATAACAGGTTCAACGTTTACCTCCATGCAAGTATCAATATATGCTTGAATTCGAACTCAAAACGTTCAACCAGATTCCGGGTAAACGTTTACTGTCATTAAAAATTGGTTCAACGTTGAACTGATAACAGGTTGAACATTTACTTCCTGAAATTGGCCGTTTTTACAGTGTTGAAAATACTGCCGCAGTCTAAAATGTTGCCCTACAGGCTGCAAGACACTCCAAATTATGTATAGAAAATGAAATACCGTAGAAAACACGGGGTCCACTCATTGGCTGTTTTTCATCCTTGAAAGGAACGGTTGGTATCATATCTTTAAATTCTTTCTGGATAATTTACTCCTACCAGGCCTGGGGAGGGGGGGGGGGAGGCAAAATGGCACCCTAACAAATTGTCTGTGCTATCTCCGGAACGACAAAAAATGGAGAGCTGAGACTCCGTGACTTTATAGTTGATCATATTGGAGTCACTTTAAGTCTATTTGCATAACCCCGGAGAAGAGGATCATGGGTAAATTCAAGATGGCGGCCACGTGGGGTACCAAAAAAGTGATGCTTTCGTCATATTTATTCAAAATTTCTGCTTTTTCGCGATGAAAAGTGGGCAGCAACTTTTATTTCACATCACATTAATATTTACTAATTTTCATGCAGTTTTTGCGGAGAGATTCGATAAATAAAAAATTCAGAAATTTTGACCGAAAAATCGACCAAAAAATGTCGTTTTTGAAAATGACGTCACTGTGATGTCATCAAAGCGGCCATCTTGGATTTTTTTACATTTACTGGTCAAGCTTGATCCAAGGGTATAATGTAGTACGTTTCAGCTCCCTAGCTCAAGAGGTAAGAAAAATAGTTATGCCCCCCTCCCCCCCCCAGGCCTGGACAGGTCCCAAAAAGCCCAGGCCAGATAGGGTTAACAAAAATATATACAAAAAGGCCAGGACAATGTATGCAGAACATTACAGCTTTTTGTCGGGTTCCTCAATAACCTAATTTGGCATTTTCATTTTCTGCGGAGTGACTCTCATAAACTAAGATAAATGTAACTCAGGAGATTGAAGTCAGTCGGTCGGCCTGGTTCGAAAATTGCTCCTCATCATATGGCCACTTTCCCGAAAAATTTGACAGAACAAGGTAGGTCATTTCTTGCAACGAAATATAGGGAATACAGTTTTCGGAAGATGTGCCGGCCAAATTTACTATATAATAAGTAAGAAATTTTAATTGTGTAGGCTAACCTTTATATATCAGGAGTTTGCACACGACACGTTAAAGCCACTGGAGATTAGACTGGTTACATCCCCTTCTTTCTACCACGGAGGACATTTATGATACGTAGGATAACTTCAAGCGATCGTCTTATAGTTCAGCGTTTGGCAAAGATTTGATCGCAATGAATAAATTGCTACAGTTTCCTAGTCAAGATTTATTAACCTGCTGTGATTTTCCCACATCCGACGGCGCGTAAGGGCCTATTCACACCGGACACGGCAAGTGACGCGGACGAATTCGCTTGCCGAATTTTACTGCTCTTCTGCTTTGGTGGTTTCACACCAGATGTGGGCGGCAGACGCAAGAGCATCATCACGTGGGCCAAACAAAAATTAATGAGGTCGGGGCGAAACTTTTGCTTCTTCTCCTGAACAAACGAACATAGCAGGGCTGTAATTGTTCAGAATCGAAAACGCCGCGATGGCTGATGCGAGCAGCGCGATTGAAAATGGAAATTGGACCTCTGAATCCGCGTCGCACGTCTTCATTACTTTGCCGTGTCGCGTGTTTGGTGCAAGCTTAACGCATCAACCATTAGTCCATTTCGCAGGTGATTTTTTCGCGTCGACCGGTGTGAAACCGGTTCATTCAAGCATTCATGAGCCAGTCTGGATCGATAATCGCCGTATCTTCCTGATACTGATTACTGATTTTTTTATTTTAGACTGGATATTTGAGGGGAATACGTTGTATCACAAAAAGAATGTGTTAACGGTCAATGGTCAAGATCACTTTGGTCCAAAACTAAAGAGACATTATACAAGGCACTGAAATTGTCCACTACTTCTGTGATATTTACATATCAGCGAGTAATTGTTCATAAAAGCGTCAAATGCGGCATCCAATAACCATCCGTCATCCATCATGTGATGTGCGTTTTGGGTGAGGGGGGGTGCTGAATTAAAAAAAACTGTACTATCTCAGGATGCGCGCGAAGCATGTCTTACTATTAAGGAAGTGGGGTTTCTGAAGGCATTCCCCCTTAACATTTTTTTTTTAATTCAGACTTCATTTCCCGCGTTTCGGAGCATTTTGAGTGGGTGCTTGTGGTAAATTATTCCACAAAACTTAATAACCTGAACAGTTATGAAAAAACTAAAACGAAAGGCAAAACAGAAAAGCTACGGGAGCCCTTTGAAATAGGGAGTCCAGATCTTTCCCTGTGAACTTCATACAAGTTCATAGCATTCTGCAATAACGATAAAAACTATTAGCGTACAATGTCCCGCTCTCAGTTCTCCCAACAATATATACACGTATTTCGTTAAAAAAGGTTTACGGTTACCTCGCATATTTTACTCATAGTTAATATGATTACACGTACATCCAGATCGCACTCAGCAGGTCGATAAACGCGCGTTAGACGAACGCATATACAGTGAAACCTGGGAACTCCGACCACTGGAAACACCGGAACCTTGTCAACACCGACCAAACTCTCCAGTCCACTTTTTCTCCAATGTTAATTGCCTATACCAAGACCTTGAATACACCGGAACCTGTCCCCATCGGAACCGACCTTGTTTTTAAATGCAAACCTATATAAACAATGTTAATTGGCCCTGAAAACACCGACGCTGCATGCTATCCGACCGACTGCCAACTCACACACCAGGAGGTCGGTCGGCCGTCGACTCGGCTATAATCCGCTTAGAACATTCAGCACGCCTAAACATGTAGCAGTCAATTACACGAGGTGTTTGTTTGTCTTTGTCTTTCTTCCGTTAACTCACTATTGTCTGTCCTACTGCAGAGCAGGAAACAGCAATCCACGCTCGATAGGTTTTTCACTAAATTTTAAAGTGCTACAACTGACAATTATTACATGTATTCAAATATTTAAGTTCATTATATTGGCGTATTTATATATTTCGCATTGTGCTGACTTGAGTGCTATAGACCCGACACCTTACGTGACCTACATTGTACCGCAGTTGCGTCATCTTACACACTTTCCTTCATAACATCTTGTATATATTTTCATCATAAATGTGCATTGTAAATATAAACGATCAACATCATTTATAGTATTGCATATAATTTATTTATTTTGTGTGTATTGTAGCACAGTCCTCGTATTAGCCTACTTCCTTCCTTCAGCGTTGTTGTTGTTGTTGTCGTCTCTCAGCCAGACGCCAAAATCATCAACCCTGAGAAAACCGACACACTGTCAAAACCGACATATTTCTTCGGTCCCGTGCAAGGTCGGTGTATCCAGGTTTCACTGTACTACGGCGAAATTTGCAAGTAAACAAAAAGAGGATAGGACCGGGGCATTGTAAATTTTAATGTACACCAACGTCCAGCAAATGTACGATATTGCTGTAAGTTTCTGTAACATCGTTGTAATAATCAGTCTCGATATGGGCACATCCCGATAGCTTTGTTACATGGGCAATACATCCTATCTATAAAAGGATGTGCCAGCTTTGCCGACGGGACCCAAAAGCGCCCCCTGTCCCCGCCCACCCCTGAACCTCGCCTCCCCTCATAGGACGCCCCTGCCTTATCAATGTTCTCGGGGTCAAAGGTCAATAAGATATAAGGTTATATTATATGCCCAAACCGAATTACCGATAATGGACACAACTGTTATGACTTATAGAGCTGCCAAGTTCTACATTTGAAAGGCATTCGTTGCTTCCAGACATTTTTCCGAGTCCAAATTTGAAATGTCTTTTAGGCAAGGCCTTATCAGTAAGTTATTTACTTACAATTTAATTAGTAGAAGCTGATTTTATGTTAAAAGATCGAAACCGCCTTGTCGTCAGTTCCATGTCAAGAAAAAAATAGAAAGAGCTTTAATTCATCTTACTATCACCAAGAAACTGTTTATCTCCCGGGTTCTTTTCAACGGTTGTCATGCAACTCATGCAATGTCATACTGGGATTCTGAGAGTTGAACGTTAGAACGCCCATAATGTCATATAATTACTCCATGATTAAGCAATACAAAAGACCCAAAGAATGGTATTTGCATCATATCATGGAGACTTTATAGGAATCGACGAACATGGGACGCTCTCAGCAGATAAGAGCTGTATGCTAATCAATTTCGAAATTGATATGAATTCTAAGGTTTCGCGCATATTTGTTTTGCCGTCAGTTGTAAACCTGCTTGTGAAATTACAGTGAACCAGATATGGCGGAACAAGTCAAGCAAGAAACTGGCATCAGTTGCCAAACAAAAAAATGTGCTATTTTTTCATTGGTATTATGTAACCATGGAAGCTGGGCAATCTTGTGGTGCGGACGCATCTTTTTATGCCAGTAAAACTAATTTTCCCGATATATTTCTTCTAACGTTATTCTCTCGTGTACATTCAAATGCGTGAAATGGCGCCTAGATTATAAAATGCCCACCGGAGCAAGCATCCTAATCTCACAAGGGCGACAGTCTCTTCTTGAGATAAGCAATGTATAGATTCACAGCCTTATTGAGAAATTATGTTGCCATGCTTGTTATATTGCGTTATATTCTGTATTTTCTTATTCCATGGTTAATTTTTTAGTTTGGCTTCATATATATTCATAGAACTGCTGTCTTTTAAGTAACTGGATTTTGCCCACACAGACATTTAATTTCTCACGGACTGTAAAAGAATTGCTATATATTTCTCGGTAGAAACTGGTTTGCATTCGTTGATTTGGACACGCTGTGATGGGCCACGTCTCAAGGCTACCGTGAGTGAAGAAGTCGTATGATCACGATATAGTCGTTTTTGTTGATGATTTCCTGTAATGGTGCAACTGAAGATTTTCAGTTTTGATACCAATGAATGTTCAGTTTTGGCATTGTGGCCTGGTTTTCATATGTTTCACTAATTGTGGATTCAAATGGCATGATTTCAGCTATTTTTGCTTTTGAATTGCAGTATTTTATCGACAGTTCTCTCTCTCATAGCATCCAAATGTCCTGCACGCTCGTAGCACACTTCGATCACTATGTGCAAGATCTCTGGCACTACGTTTCGTATCTTGTCTACTTCCGCTTAACCTGGGTCTAGAGACCTTTTGGATATCACGTGTTTGTAATCTCCATGGTGTCGAAATGAACAGGCATAGTCAAAGCCTGACAGACATAACACTCTGAAAACGACCTAGAAATTCATTTGGATAAATAATAATGATAAATGATCAGCATTTTATGTATGGGACATCATTATGTCTTGCTGGCATCATTAAATCGCTTCTCGTGTAGAAAACCATCTTGTGATTTAATTATTTTTACTTCATACACTCTCAGAAATATTCAGGGAATAATCCTGAATAGACCAGGCTGTACATCCACAACTCAATTTCAGGGATTTTACCTGAAATCCAGGGATAATTTCCTGAATTTCAGGAAAATGATCCCTGAATGAGTGGATTTTCCCTGAAATTCAGGCAAATTTACCACCCTGATTAGTATGTTCCCGACCCTATTCAGGTACGTGAAATCCCCTAAAATTCAGGTAATTTTGCTTTAATTCATGGATGACACACCTGAATTTCAGGAAATTATTCCTGAATTTCAGGTAAAATCCCTGAAATTGAGTTGTGGATGTGCAACCTGATCTATTCAGGATTATTCCCTGAATATTTCTGAGAGTGTACACATTCGGAATAGGTACTAATTGTCATACGGACTGGTCTATGGATTATTGACTAGAAGATGCTTTCATGGACGGCGGCTGAATATTGAATGTCAGATTTGACGATTGCTTCTGAAAGTGGCCAAAAGTGACCTAGCCGATAGCTTCTACGCTATATGTATGAATTATTCATTAAGCATTTATTCACAAATCCTATTTTACCAAAGCTTCAAAGCGACACAAAATTGCCTGCATCACAGGAATAACAATCAAGTTGGAATAGGGGTATGTCTGTTTTCTATATCTGCAATGGATCAATACACGACTTGCCGGTCGTCTGAATGTGGTAAAAAAGAGTTATTGTCTCCTTTTCAGGAGTAAGATTCGGATACAGCAATGCTTTCAACATGGGCATCGGGGAAAGTCACTGTCATAAGTTTGTTTATAGACAGCGTCAGAAGCAGACAGAGACCTGAAATACCACTGAACTGTTCTGGAGTGAAAGAAGCCTGAAGAAATCATGTAAAAAATCCTTTGAAATAGCTTTTTCAGTCCGCGCCTATACTTACAGCATACGTGAGGCAAAAGTTTACTCGTGAATCGCATTGTACTATGGGAATGAAACATGGCCGCTATTGCTATTTTTAGACGATCGGCATCGCGTGTATTATATAGGTGATCGTACCGAGGATTGATGGTCACCGTGTTTATGGCTCTATTCACCGCTCTATCCGTTCTGGTTTATACATGCGGTGAATATTTAACGCATTCATTAATTGGGCTTAATACAAATATCCTTGAAATAGTGGTGCCAGTGCGATGTATATAATTTGATCGCGTATTGATATTGCAAGAGCGACATATAGATCCAGAATGTAATTTATATTCAGCTAATAACAGTGCTAAGGGCTGTTCGCACCACCCAGTAATTTTGTTTTAGCTTAACAGAGACTCAGCTTTCCCTCGTCTAATAACTGAGACTCAACAAAGAACCTTTATTATACGTGAAGGCTTTCGTCGCCATGACCCATTGAATACAAGAACCAAATCCATATACGCCAGGAAGCCCAAGCCTTGAAATTGGAGCGATATGCACGAGGTAGGATTAAAAAAGCAACCATGTGGGCCAACAGGAAAGCATTCATCTACACCTAACATTCAGACTTAGTATCTCATCCACGCTTTTATTGCAGCTGTTCATGCGGAGACTATGAAGTAAATCATTAATTGATTGGCCTACTACAATATACGCAGCGGAGCAAGATTTATAAAAACAGTTGCGCATCATATTGTACACACGTAGATAATGCAATAATACATATACCATAAAACGAATGCTGATATTATCGTATATATATATGGGTTCATTTGATTTGAATACATATCAGTGACGATAAACCGAAATGAGATAAATAAGATAAATAGGATAAATGCAAGCAGAAGCTATGATGGATTTGATAGACCTGGATGCAGCTCAACTTATTCACGAAATCTTTTGGAGTGTACAATGAACATGTGAACACAGGTAAAAATGTTTGTGTTTTCAGCAGATATCAACAATGGATTTCCGAATAAAAGAGTGGCAGTGTCGTGGTTTGGTAGTTGGGTTATCATATTTCTAATTGCAGCATATACAGGACAAAAAAGGAAGAAATGTTCTGGAGTTTCATTCAGCGGGGATTCGCGGAGATGTCGTGAGTACATAGGAGAGTTAAGTGAGCTGCATCCAAGTCGTAAACGTGAATGGATGATCTGGACATTCCTGTCACCAATATAGTAATGAAGAGGAACAATTTTATCGTTTCTGGAGAGATTTCGACGGAACGAAGAGTAACTACAGAATCTCGAATAGCGACATCCAGATTATTCCACATACGGATGACAAAAGGAAGGAACGAGTTTTTATATAATTCAGTTCGTGCGTAAGGAGATGTGATATTTTATTTTTTATTTTTTTATATATATTTTTATTTCCAGACAGCTGTCAAATGGAACAATAATAAACAGCAAAAAACATGGATTATACTTGACTTGGTGCGTCGCAAATCAATGCTACAATCGCCTGAGATTAGCAGTGATTCTATTACAGTAGTCTCAACAATTTGGCGATGTATTCTCACACCAAGTGTCTACCACAAAAAAACATAAATGTGTTGCCATGCAGCGAAAATAAATAACAGTAAACCAATGCTCCACAGCATATCTGAAACTTTTTTCTGTCAGATTTCTGTTCATTTACTACATATATAAATGGGATACTGGGTTATATTGTTCTACGTCTAGATGGTGTATTGTACATATACATAATCTTATTCTACTAGACATTTAAGGTTTTCCCATCGTTTTGTAAATTTATCCCACTCGCAGCTTGAAGAGAAGATTGCCTTCTCAGCGCAGTAATATGACTTTAATACTCTCCTAAACCCGATAAGGTTTGGGAAAGTTTCTCTTGTTCCATTTTGATGTATGTAAAGTTTAGCTAAAATAAGTACTGTATTTAGTGCTTTCTCGTTTGAATATATATGTCCGAAGAACACAATCACGTATCTGGAACTAAAAGAATATTTTGTTTCGGATGCGCACCAATCAAAGAAACCCTTCCAAAACCTGTTTGTATATGGACAATAAAAAACAGGTGTTCTATTGTTTCATCTTCTGTTTTACAAAATGTACATAGAGGAGAAGGAATATAATTTACTTTGAATAAGAAAGTATTCGTGGTCAAACTCCTATGGATTATTTGTATTGTAACCATCTTAAACGAGTATCTGTGGTGCTTTTGAATGGAAGATTGTATATTTTTCTCCAAGTTTGTATATCATAATCAAATGTTGTTTTCCATTTGTCTTCTGCTGTAGGGGTGGCATATTTTTCGTTTACAAACTGCGAATAGAACGGTTCGCAACCCTTTGAGAAACTCAACAGATTTTTAATATGAAATGGGATCACCGGTGTTTGATATTTTATGGGAATGCAATTTCTATCTAAGGAGAACTTTACTGCATTGACGGCACCTTGATATGTCAAGAAATTGACTTCTAGATTATACAGTTGTTTAAAGATATTATATCCATCCGTTGTCCACTATTGTTCAGTAGATCATTTATCATCCGCACTCCTTTACTATACCAAGTTTTATAGAATATAGTTTTCGAATCGATACGTGTTTTATCATTAAACCATATACATTGCGTTGTATCTTCCAATGTTCTGGGATTTGTAATTTTCATATAAGATATCCAGGCTTGAAAAACATCTCTTCAAAAAGGGTTGTGCACTGATTTACATATGGTACGAAGTTGTTCGGGGCCACATTCCTCCAGAGAGGTTGAGCAGGGTACTTGAATATCGACCAAAGGTCTCAACTTGTTATTTCTAGACACTAAGCGCCGAAAAATACTTATTTTTAAAGATTTTATGAATGCATCAATATCTGTTAGTTTTACACCCACTTTATTGTATTTCTGTACAATTTGTGTTCTTTTCATTTTATCGACAGATCCACCCCAAATAAATCTGTAGAAGCTAGATTTTATATCTTTCATGAAGCTCTCTGGTGGATTTGGTAAAGTAAGAAATAGATTATTCAACTTAGGTATGATAATACTTTTCAAGACAGTCACTCTACCTAAGACCGTGAACGATCTTTTTTGCCAATGCCCGATGCATGTTTTCATTTCTTTCAATTTTTCATTAAGATTTAGCGGTAAAATCTCTTCCATGTTGGTTGAGAATGTGACCCCGAGCAGCTTAAAGGTTTCATTTCCCCAACAAAGGGAATGTTGTTTGAAATATTTTACATTTCTTCTTACTGCCAAACCACACCACCTGAGACTTTTTGTAATTGATATGTAGACCCGACATCGCGCCGAAGATTGATAGGTCAGATAACACCGCTGAAAGAGAAGCCTCTGATCCATCCAATAAGAGCGTTGTGTCGTCCGCAAACAGACGGATCTTTCATTCCGTATCACCTATTGTAATGCCTTTTATACCGTCATTATTTCTGATCATTAAAGAAAGTATTTCAGCACATAGCACAAACAGACATGGCGAAAGAGGATCACCTTGACGACAGCCTCGTTTTACCTCGAAAAACGGGGAGAGGAACCCACATTGAAGCACAGAAGATGAAATGTCTTTATAGAAAGTATTAATCCATCTTTTAATAGTTTGGCCAAAATTAAATAGCTCTAAGACGTTGTTAATAAAGTCCCATGATATTGTATCAAAGGCTTTTTCGAAGTCAATTATAAACAGCATACCGGGAAGATTATTTGCCTCGGCTATGTTCAGTATATCATACACTAGCCTAATGTTAGCCCCAATAAAACGACCTTTAATGAAACCAGTTTTCTCTTCACTAATTAGGCCCCCCAGGTGTACCTTAATTCTTTCTGCTATACATGATGAAGCAATTTTATACTGAACGTTTAATAGTGTGATCGGCCGCCAATTTGCCAAAAATTCTCTTGGTTTATTCCCTTTCGGCAGGCAGGTTATATTAATAATTCCTTGTCTTTGCGTTATCGACATCGTTCCACTTTCAAATCCGAAGTTTATACTCTTTACAAGGCAAGTACCAAGATCCCTCCAAAAGAATTTGAAAACTCGGCGGTGAACCCGTCCGATCCTGGAGATTTATTCTGTTGGAGACGTTTAAGGGCCGCCAATACTTCCTCATGTGTGACTGGAACCCTCAATTGACTGCTTCGCTTCTTCTGTAAGCGTACTGAAGGTGCCCAGATTTAAGTCGGGTAATTCGACATCATTAGTTAATCGACTACAATAGAGATTTGTATAGAAGTTTCCTACTACTTTAAGTATTTCCTTTTGGTCTGTTATATTTCTGTTTTCATCTTGGATTTTTGGGATGGTTTTGTTGATATAATTTCTTTTTTCTAGCGAGCAAAAGTATTTTGATGGTTTCTCACCAAACTCTATCCATTTTGCTCTAGATCGAACCATAATGCCCTCCGATTTTGTTCTCCTTAAAACTTCTAGTTTTTTTTTGGGCATCATTCAATAACTGCAGCGTTTCTACTGACCCATCTATGTTCACAATGGTTTCTAATTTGGAATTTTTTTCTTCAATTTCACGTTCCTGTACTTCAGATAAATTTTTTCTTCTACTAGAATATTCTACTGTTTTCCCCTGTATTTCCACCAGTAGGGTGTCAAAAAGGAGCTGATCATTTACAGAGTTCTGAACAGAATTATATTGTTCGAAAGTGCTGGCAATTACTTGCTTAATTTCTTTAATATAATCTATGTCTTTTAACAGCGAATTATTAAATTTCCATAGTCCGCGTCCTCGTTCAAAGTCGTTAAATCTACATTCGAGAATGACGACAGAATGGTCCGTTTTATAGCCAGGAATAGTTCGACGATTGTCGACAAAGTTCAAAAATTCTTCATTTATTAAGAAAAAGTCAAGGCGTGCCTGTTTGAAAGGTCTCCATGTAAACGTTCTTGCATCTTCATAGATATACCGTAATACATCAGATAAATTATCGGATTCGATCATGTCAAGCACTACATTTCTTGCGTTAGGGTGGTTTACGTGAAGATAGTTTTCTGTGTCTAAATTTGGATCTAACACTAGGTTCCAGTCTCCACAGACGACACAAAACTCATTAGCGAAAGAATGAATACATTCCTTCACGGTGTTAAAAAAAGTTGGGACTCTCCGTGTTCGGACCGTATATATTAACAAGTGTTATCCTCTGTTTGCCTATTACTAAATCAAGAGCTAAGAAATTTCCTTCTACATCTCTTTCTTCTTTCATTACTTTAAGCTCAAAATTATCAGCGAATAATATTGCCACACCTCTTGATTGGCTGTTGTTAGAGCTAAAATAACATTCTTTATTTCCCCATTCTAGTTTTATCTTTGATTCTGTTTCCTTGTAAAATGTGTATCTTGCAGACAGAACATTGAACAATTCTTCTTTTTAATGAATTCAAACAAATCGTTTCGATTGGTTGGATCAGCAAGGCTTCTACAATTCATAGACAAGAAATTAACTTTGCCCTCCATGTGCTACATATTTTACATGCATGTACTTAAGAGATGTCGGGTCCTAAAATGTACCCATTATCATGTTTATAGAGTATAATATATCCGACAGTACTTTCACACAACAATAGAAACGGCAAAATATAAAAAAAAGACTCCAGTAAACATTAATTGACAAACAGTTGCTAATAAATATACATACAAAATTTAAACCTTCCGGCCTGCATGGAGGCCAAGTGCCCACATATACATTAAAGACCAGGGGCCCAGAGTTTAAAGAACAGGAGAAGTCGCCTGGACTACCCACAGGTTTGAAAGTGTAATACATGTATACTGTTTTCATGCAACATGTACCTCGATCACCAATCTGAATGAGGTCATATAATGGCTTACCCACTACAGAAAATTTGATGTCACACTGTATGAAGCTCAGCAAATTAACATTTACGCTAATATAAAGGCGCTGTTTTTCCCCACAAATTGGTATGTGTGAATTTTATGGAAATAAGAGCAGTTAAAAATTTGTGTGCATGCACTAGCGCAAGATCTATCTACTTCCATTTACAAACTAATGTAGTCCAGAAGTTCTTTATTTATCACGGGTGGATGTATTTCCCTGTTCCGCCAATAAACTTACTTTCCTAATGGATATTGCATATCTTTAAAGTGCTAATGCAGCGAAATTGTCAATTTCATTTTTATCATGAAATTTTACGGTTTGGGATTTCTGCTTTAATTTAATAAAATTCTCACAGAGTTTTAAACAGGAAGATATTATATTTTGCTACGAAACACAAGGGGGTTAGCAGATAAAGTGCGACACTTACGGTCGCCATGTTTTTCGTATATGTGACGTCATAAGTATGACATGCCGATCGACGAGCAAGCCAGTGATACATGCGTAGCATATGGCGAAGGCCAATATCCATAGACTTAATTCACATTGTTGTTGAGTTAATACTGCTGATATCTTTCACTGTCTTCGTATGGTAACTTGCCAGGAATGAAAGAAAGAATCTAGTCGGCCACGTGTCTGTGCATGATCAGTTAAAATGATTTATTTACCTGAATTCGTGGGCAGTACCGTAGTTGGACGAATGCACGAATTACTATCTGATTCACATAGGAGGGAACGGGGTTTTCGTGGATTTATCAGTTAATAAATCACATCAGCTGTCGAAACTCACAATATATTCCAAACTCTGTCTATGCAATTATTTGTCATCAAAAATATTCCCCTGGCATTAGAAATTATTTTTAAAATCTTCAAAGTTTGTATCGTCTGAGTAACTGCATGTTGAATACACGGTCATGCCGGCAACCGGGTAAGTGAAAAGATTAGTGAGCTCAGCTTTCTCTAGGCCATGCACCAACATAATTTCAGAATACTACGTAAAATATTAAATTGAAGTTTACATACCGAGAAAACTAACATTTCAAACATTTCAACTAAAGAAGATTCAAACAACAACAAAATTCAAGAAACAAGACAAAGACAACATTGAAAAACGAGTCTCTCGGGAGTATCTGAAATAAAAATGAAATTAGTTCAACATTATTCCAAAATATTTACATAATAATAAAAACTTGTCTAATGTGATAATAAACGAGAAGGGTACAAGATAGTTTTACCGATAGCACAGAAAAATATATAAGACAAATATAAATTCTGATAAAAAAATATTATTCAACAATTTTGAATGGCTTTTTCTTTTCTCATACCGCACAAACTTATGAACAGTTTACATTTGCTTTCATAACCGATCATATTGTTGAATGCAAATAGAATATAGATTTAGAGTGAATGGAAGAAATTCTTAATAAAGCCTTCACTTTTTGCACAAGAAAACCGAAATGTGAAATTGAAGACCGAAGACTTGTTTTTGCACGCGGACCTCGGCGGGAGCACTTCAGACGGGCCGCTTCAGACGTCGTGATATATTTGGGCATTCCAATTTAGAGCATATAATATTATGTTTTTAGATCTAATTTAAAGTTGATTGTAATAGGAAGAAGAAAACATATCTCTCTGAGAATCTGGGGATAATGAAGATCGATCTTCGTTATTTTCTTGAAGTTGGGAATCCTTCCGTGTAATGATAAGTGATACACCGTAGGCAAATAAAATGCGGACACTGGCAGATAAATTTTATAAATATCATACAAAACAAATTTATATAGACTACAGATTCTTGGTAATTAATTTGACCAGATAAAAATTATAATGGAACTGCTCAGTGGAATTTGAAGTCATTTCTATGGTAATGAATTCGATTTAGCCTGGTTGCACACGGTAGGCTTTGCTCGGTCGCGGATGGGGGGGCTTTTTGTATCTTCATTAGGTCCATACAAATTGTCTGTATTCATTCACAGGTATGTCTTATAATAAACCCTTGGCATACTTAATTTCTTGATGAACATTAAATTCAAAAATTTTATTAAACAAACCAATATATTGGCCTCGAGGACGGGCTTGCCTCCCTCCAAACACTGTCCGCCATGCAGAGCCCAGACTCAAGCTGACCATCTGTCATACTTATGACGTCATCATATTTGTAAACAAAGCCATGTAAACGGACGCACTTTTTAGAGCACAATTGCACGCTCTTTTCCTTTTGAAATAAGAACTTCTCCTTGTCCGATTTTCCTCATGGATATAGCAAATTAATCACGAAAGAATAGAGAATCAAATTATTTAATAAAAATTTCGCTGCATTAGCACTTTAACTATTGTTTTCTGGGCAGAACATATGGTACAACCTCTGACGTTCAAACTTACAAACCTTCATACTACCGGTACGCCTGCATAATATAATTATAAAAGCAGCCACATGTACTATTCAGGCGTGTTTACGCTAATAACAGATTTCGCGTCGTATTGTATGACGAACAAGCAACCACATGTACTATTTAGGCGTGTTTACGCTAATTACAGATTTCGCGTCGTATTGTATGACGAAAAATTGGACGCTTGCACAGTGTAGTCAGTAAACTGAAATGGACATGTATCGCCATTTGACGTTCAGCCATCTCAGGAAAAGGCGGGTTGAGGAGCATTAATGCAAAAAAAAAATTAAAATACGGCTGTCAATCTGGGCCAACATTCCTTACTCAAATATCAAAACATTATCTTAGTACTAAAGTCTAGATCACATGGATGCCCTATATTATCCGAATAGAAAAATAGATCGTTGTATAGCATGCTTTTTATTACTAGTTTATGTAATGTTGTAATTTTTGTTTTGTCCCATTTTAAAATTATATTTATGCCTTTCAACAGAACGTTATCGATCGCTCACAATTCAATTCAATTCAATTCAACTTTATTGCGATCTCTGCACTGAAGGCATGGATCAAGGGGAGACAACTCCCAAAGAACATGAAGCCTTTACATTCCCCGGTTCTGTCGGGCATTTCGATGATTTTCTGAAAGAACAAAAAACGTACCTAATACACATCATTGTTCACAACTATAACCTACATGTTTCGCGGAAAATACCAGTTAAAAGACGGTCATTTGTAAGTATATCACCGCGCCTCCACCTTACTTTAATGACAGGAGGAGTAAAGAGCACCCAGACTTTCTGAGCATGTGTGCCCCAATAAACAAGAGCGTAGAGTAGGGAATGTTCTTATCAGCTGTAAAATACATGTAAACACGAGTTCACACTATCATGACTGTAGAATCATTCCAAGCCAGATGGTACCGTTATATAAACTGGATTACCGCACAACAAATATACCGTGTTCCGGAGCAATGTGAGTATTTACAAGTTACCAGATTGAAACAGTGGTATGTCATGACAGGACTCATTTTTGGACTTTGATTTAGTCCCTGGGTTTAGTTGATCTGGGCCTACTTCATTTTTCTATATAGACTGTCCAGGGGTCGCCATCCTTTTTCTTCACGTCTAGTATCAGTTTTATTCCACTGACCCGGACTATTGTGTTCTTGTCTCAATAGCCATGCTGTTTGGTTCAATGATGACCGGACGACCTTCAGTTTTGGGGGGAGATCTGTGCGAACATGCCTTCAATTGCCCGCAATGTCTCAGTTTTTGCTTCTTCAATTTTTTTGTCAATTTTTCAGTGATATTTGTTTCCAGTTCAGAAAACAGAGCTTTTAGGTTTTCGGTAGTGGACATATCTGCTGTAAATTCTATCTCACCTTATTCACACGTAGGCTGTTTATTCCAAAACCCGTTCACGCCGATCGAGATTGGTCCGTGCAGATTCTCTCTTTGTTCCCGTGGCGTTTTGCTCCTCCGTGCATAGCCGTTGTTTTTACATGTGTTTTTTTTACCTCTTCCACTTTTTCTGCCACTCATTTAGTTTTTGGTAAATCCCATGTAGGTCTCCAAATCATCAAAGTATATAACCAGTCCAATTTCCAGGCACTATGACAGTATCATATACTGGGCCCCACGGAGCGAAGTTAAAACACGTCCTTCAGATCCGCCATGTTGACCGGAAGGTGTGATATTGTCTGTATTACGCAATATATAACTTGATAAAGATGAGTTTGGGACTGGAGCTAGAGAGGAGAGATAAGCTGGGGTGCTCCAATTCACCATTTTGTAGAATAAACATAATTTGTGTCTATTTCTACGTTTATTTTAGCGGTATGAAGCCTGTTTCTTCGTACAGAAGAGCATCGCTTGTACCACGAATGCATCCAGATATAGACCGTAGTGCATCTAATTGGAGATCTTCAAGAATAGCAGATTGATATTGATAGCAATTGCACCAGACAACGACGGCATAATCAAAGATAGGTAGTATGAACGAGGAGTAAAGCCTTTCCAGAGAACGGCGACAGAGTCGATATTTCAAGCTGCGTAGGCAGTTAATCATGGGAGAGATCTTGTCGACAAGCGATTGAACGTGGCTTGACCAACGTCCCGAAGAATGGAATGTTAACCCTAGATGCCTATGTTGGGTAACCTCAGAAATTGGTAGATTTCCCAGGTCGAGATTGGGACCCCGGACTGAGTTTCGTTTCAGAGAAAATAAGATTTCTTTTGTTTTGGCTGCACTAAATGTTACCAGCCAGGTTTCAGCCCATACAAAGATAGTTTGAATGGACGTCTTCAATATATTGGCAGAAGTATCTGGATTTTCAACAGTTATATATAGTGATGTGTCATCGGCAAAGTCTAATATTGCATCTTATGTCATTGACGATATCATTGATGTAGATAAGGAATAGAAGTGGTCCGAGAACAGACCCTTGTGGAACCCCAGCGTTTATGTTTCTTGGGTCCGACGATTTGCCGTCTATCACCACTATTTGACGCCTATCAGAGAGATAATCACGGAACTAACCAAGAAGCTCCCCTGATTCCAATGGATCCAAGTTTGCGAAGCAGTCCCTTGTGTCACACTTTGTCAAAAGCTTTTTTTATATCACAAAAGACAGTTTTCTTTCACTCCGGCTGATCGATTTGTCCACGGCAATGCCTTGCTGGATGTAAATCACCTACTGAATGAAGTTAAATGGAATTAAACGTACGGCAATCATGTAATTGATCAACCATAAAATCTAAAAACCTACAAACTATCCGTTTTAACATTGAATGTGTGGTGTAGATCTATATCTCTATGAAAATGAAGCGGGCCTTCTCTCATCCCTCTTTCGACAGTAATATACCAGAGGTATCTGCTCATGGCATATATATATCTCTCTCGCCTAGCAGCATTTGCCAGGTCCTGCGTTAAATGTGGTGATTTCAATCAACTTCATGAAACATCATTGCAGAAACTTATAAAAACAGGGCTACAAAAATCAAGCGCCTCCACTCAAAGTTTCTCAGATTTGGCGATACATATAACATGCTGATAGCAAGATACTAGCTTACCACGCAAGATCTATGGCGTTACATTTCTTAAGGATGTCCGCTGGTGGTTTTTGGCTTTGGCGGCCATTTTGCCTGTTTTTCCTATTAGATAATCTCCCTTTCCTAGGTTATGAGATAGGGATTTTCTTTAAAAGCCTTCTAGACGAGAATTTTGTACACCAACATCCATCCAATTTGATAAATTTTAATAGACAATGTGATCATCAGCAAACAGAGACAATATGAGCAAAAGTTAAATACTATTTGTATGAATTTTTCATGAATGTGCTTCAAAACTAGGGCCATTCCCTATGTTTTCTGGCTTATCAAATGGAACATGGATCAGTCCACTTAATGTTTCCTAGAGCTATAAAATGCACACCAAGCTATATTTTTTTCTTCGTTTTTCCTCATATTACACAATTATGAATGCAACAACACACATTATTTAAAAAGTTAATTACTTTGATTTACCATCAGCGGACATCCTTAACTTCTGTCTAATTCTGCTTGGCCCGAGGTTAGGGGTCATATAAATCCGTGTATTTCAAGATCCTCGTTATGTTGATATGAACAGACTGAGATGACTGAGATTCATCATACTCTAGATAATGACTTTACAACGAAAATGCTATGGATTGAGATTACTGATCCGCGATACGGATACGATATTTTGGGGACATCTTGATGTCTTGCTGGCATAATTAAAAACTGTTGACCGCTTCTGTCTTGCACGAAACTAGGCCAGTTTGTGTCTATTATGATCTGTTCTTTTAATTTGGTGATGAATTAGGTCTTTGGATTATGAATGCGGAAATTCTTTAATGGACGACGGCTGAATATTGAATGACGGACTAGACGCGTGTATATTCTAGTCACCGAGACGTCCTCGTTTTTGTTTCGTGCTAGTCCAATATGGAGTCCATGTCGTTCAAGGGATATCTGCCACCGGAGATCCCCGAGAAGTTACGAATGTGGGAGATGTTACAACAGTGATCAGTCATGCAAGTTTGAGGGTGGGAGCAGTTTGAAAATCTTGCATATAATATGTTAATTCCCTGGTATTGTCGATATTTACTCTATATATAATAGCATTTTTGACTTATTCATTATTTTATCCCGTCTGCAGTTTCGAACTTATGTCCTTTACAAGGAATATTTTGCAGAAGTAATGACAATTTCTGATGTATTTTTGACTGTATACGTTGTCACTAAACAACGAACTATGGTTTCACAAGCTAAAACATACTAAACTGATCTATAAATTTGTATAGATTATTTGAGTTATACAATTGATATAAAAAGAGGTTAGTAACACCTAAATGTAAGTTGGACAATGTACAAGCTTAAAACCTGCAGTCACCACTGAGTGTGGGCGCATATTTTTAGCCCACCATCACCAGATGGTTGGCTGTTCAAATCACTTTTCGTCCGTGGTCCATCGTCCGTCAGTCCGTCCGGTAAACAATTCTTGTTACCGCGATTTCTCAGGAACTACTGCATGGATCTTTTTCAAATTTGGTACACAGGTTCCCCTTGGGGTCTAGTTGTGCAAGAAACCTTTCTGGTTCGATTCGAAAATCCAATATGGCCACCAGGCAGCCATCTTGGATTTCCCCATGAAACGTTGTTACCGCGATTTCTCAGGAACTACTGCATGGATCTTTTTCAAATTTGGTACACAGGTTCCCCTTGGGATCTAGTTGTGCAAGAAACCTTTTCTGGTCCAATTCGAAAATCCAATATGGCCACCAGGCACCCATCTTGGATTTCCCCATGAAACCTTGTTACCGCGATTTCTCAGGAACTACGGCATGGATTTTTTTCTTCAAATTTGGTACACAGGTTCCCCTTGGGGTCTAGTTGTGCAAGAAACCTTTTCTAGTCCGATTCGAAAATCCAATATGGCCACCAGGCAGCCATCTTGGATTTCCCCATGAAACCTTGTTACCGCGATTTCTCAGGAACTACTGCATGGATCTTTTTCAAATTTGGTAGACAGGTTCCCCTTGGGGTCTAGTTGTGCAAGAAACCTTTTCTGGTCCGATTCGAATCTCCAATATGGCCACCAAGCAGCCATCTTGGATTTGCCCATGAAACCTTGTTATCGCGTTTTCTCAGGAACTACTGCATGGATCTTTCTCAAATTTGGTACACAGGTCCCATACGGGGTCTAGTTGAGCAAGATACCTATTCTGGTCCGATTCGAAAATCCAACATGGCCACCTGGCAGCCATCTTGTATTTCCTCAAATTTGGTACACAGATTCTCCTTAGGGTCTAGTTTTGCAAGATACCTTTTTCGGTCCGAATCTAAATCCAATATGGCCACAAGGCGGCCATCTTGGATTTCCCCATGAAAACTTGTTATCGCGATTTCTCAGGAACTACTGCATAGATCTTTCTTAAATTTGGTACACAGATTCTTCTTAGAGTCTAGTTTTGCAAGGTACCTTTTCTGGTCCGATTCCAAAATTCAATATGTCCATCAGGCGGCCATCTTGGATTTTCCCATGAAACTTTGTTATTGCAATTTCTCAGGAACTACTGCATGGATCTTTATCAAATTTGGTACACAGGTTCTCCTTGTCGCCTAGTTGTGCAACATACCTTTTCTGGTCCGATTCGAAAATCCAATATGGCCACCAGGTGCCCATCTTGGATTTCCCAATGAAACTTTGTTATCGTGATTTCTCAAGAAGTACTGCATGGATCGTCCTCAAATTTGGTACACAGGCCCCACATGGGGCCTGGTTGTGCAAGATATCTTTTTTGATCCGATTCGAAAATCCAATTAATACGATATTCCCGAGTTGTGGCGTTGCATCACAAGAGTCGGCGGATCAAACGGTGGGGATATTCTATATATTGACTATAGAGAATATCGGTATCTTCACCTTCCATAATCAAGGAGTTCAAATAATTCGGAATTAAAATGTATTTCTTCAAATTTTAAATCCGTTTTCTTTAGTCCATGCAGTTGCGAGTGAACTGCCCCACCCTTTCGTCTGCCGGCGGGTCAGCTACATGAAGGGACGCCACTCTTGTGACACAATGTCACAACTCGACAACTGTAAACTACTGCATGCTTCGATCCAAGGGAAATAATCGAGATTCAGACACTTTCAAATTTGAAGTTTCAACATTACTGCGCGGACCGGATCCCTTCACCATAAGTATTGTACCATGGTACTATTTTCGAGCATGGTATCTTAAAAGAGATATCTCAAACTAGCCCAGTAAACAGAACAGAATTAGCATTCGTTCCTAATTATAAAATCTTAAGTATGCCAAAGTGTCAAAGAGATTTTTCTTCGCTTCCAGTACCCAATGATGACACGTTTAAAAAAAAAACAAAAAAACAACAAAATACTACAAAACGAAGACGAAGGATCCTCCGTACATGTACATCCACTTTCAGATTAACTTTGCTCATTTCTCTTGTACTATAACAACCGACATAAGTACAGTTTCTAGAAATCTTGAAAGATTATATCTTGGTGTTTTCCAGTGTCCCTTTTTCGATCTGATTCGAAATTCTGTAAAAAAAAATTTCAACTCGATCGTCTTAGTAACAATGGACAAAAAGATCCTCTTGTCATTAGCTTACAATTATCGGACAATGGTGGGCGCCAAGATCCTTCAGGATCTCTCGTTTCTAATAAATATGAAAGCCTGATTACCCATGTGCAATTTGTAAAAGGGATAAACCGGAAAAAGTGGTTAATGGTAAAGGACAGTATGCCAGCTCACTGGAAGAATCAGCCCAAAACCGGGGGTCGAGAGCTAAAACCCTGGCCTATCATCGAAACAACCATGTTATAAGATATTTATCATATACCAGTTAAACATATATCTATCGTAATAATGAAGAACAGAATTCGTCATCTCTGGATTATAAAAAAAATAATCTCGGTAGAAATTTGACGCATTTACTGATTGCATAAACGTGTAAAACTGTCATTGAAAAGAGTAGAAAACCGTAATGCATCCATCTTACAGTATAATAGCATCCATTGGCCTATTCTGGAGCAGTATACGCACAGCGGGATTCAGTATACAGTGTGGTATCAGGGCGAATACTGTGTATGTTCAATGTTAGTACGTGTCCATGGACACCACCGCAACAGCAGCTCGGAATGATGTATGTAAACAATCTGGAGATAGGACTAGTTTACACACTTCTTTCAACGCTTTAGCTCTACCAGGCTTGGGGGGGGGGGGGAGTGGAGGAGGGGGTGGAGGACCAAAATAGCCCACCCTACCAAATATTCTGCGCTATCTCCGGAAAGACAGAAAATAGAGGGCTGAAACTCCGTGACTTTATAGTTTATCATACTGGGATCATTTTGAGCCTATTTGCATAAGCCCCTGGGCAGAGGATCATGGGTACATTTAGGATGGCGGTCACGTTGGGGGCCAGAAAAGTGATGTTTTTTCCATACTTCTTAAAATTTCTGCTTTCCGCGAAGAAAAGTGGGGGGGGGGGGAACTATTTTGTTTCACATCACATTAATAATTTATCATGCAGTTTTTTCGGAGAAATCGCAAAGAGCTTGACTCAAGGATATAGTCTGGTAAGTTTCAGTCCCCTAGCTCAAGGGGTAAGTAAAATAATTAGAGGGGGAGGAGGGGGGCAAAAGTACAAAACAATAATTATGTAGACATGTATCAAGAACAAAAGCAGAGGATGTTGCATGGTTACCCTTGAATACCGTATTTATTTGTCAAACGACGACGAGATGATAACTCCCGAGGGACATAGTGTGCGCCTGCTCGAACTGTATCAAAGCTTAATTATCTTTGTAGATTTATTCATTAAATATTCAGAACAATCTGTTTGTGTGGCTTGTATTAGCCATAAAAGACACAGACGATATAAAGTGTCCTTCCACTCTTGGTGCAGCTCTTTGAAGTGTTACCGGGTATGGGCGGTCATTTATATCAAAATTACTAGCTCGGGTTGTGCAGCCTAACTCACAACACACAACGTATTTAACGATATAAAGTGTTTGAACGATTATTTCATCTTTTTGCAAACAAGGAACCTAACTCTGAACGCATATTTCATCTCTCTCCAAAGGAAGAATCTAACTGTGAACGAAAAGTGGAGATACGAAAATACAAGCGAACTCAGAAGGAACAGCATATTTCAGCACGTACAACGTATCAGAGAACGAACGACCTCTTTCAGAACGAGTTTTATAATCGAGGGGGCGCTCAGCAGACGGGAGACCACTCGAGCGCCTCTGTCTGCTCCTCCCCCACATTTTGACACCATTTTGAGGGGTGGCTCTCGTTTACATGTGCGACTCATAGTAAGGAGTCTCACAAGATGAGAATGACAAGTCCCTGTGAATTTTTGTCTGATATCTGAAGTTCAAACCTTTTGGTACACTTTAACCCAGGGGCAAAAAAGAACCACACTCATTCACGACCTGAAATAGCGGAACTCGAAATAGCGGCCGAGTTTCACGTCATAAATCTTTCTACCATCCGGAATGACCCGAATATTTCCGGAAATAATTTCCGAAGGAACGTTGTTCGTTGTGAAACAGCTCGTTCGTTCAGAGTTATACTCTTCGTTTAGAAATAGGTCACTCTGTGTCAGACTGGCTATTCGTTCAGAACTAGGCTTTTCATTCTGTGTTTGCATTCGAACATCGTGCCGTTTGTTTTCGGTTTGATACGTTCAGAGTTAAAGGTTTTTCTATTTGCAGGAATATAAAATGCGTTTAAGACTACAGTGTACATTGTAAGATATGCTGTCTTTTCTGAGTTTGGCTTTACGTTTTGTAATTGCTAATTTTGACATGAATGGCTGCCCATAACCGGGCCCTGACGCCTTTTACTTAACGCACACTGAAAACAAATCCTTTGAACTGAATATGATACATATCAAGAAGTTCGCTTCTTATGTAAACATAAAGCGGATAAAGAGAGTATCAGAAAGTCAAGATGCCCGCAGCACATTAGTACGCGTGATCCTTCAGGCACTTAGCCAGAACATCTGGAATCTCCATTCCGCCAGTATATGGGCCATGAAAAAGGAAAATGGGAAACCTGTTCTGGCGTGATGTTCTAAAGGCATGGGCACAGTGCTCAGATTCTGATAATTCTAATAACATGGGAATAGATAACATTTGGCTTTATCTGGCCCTTACATCAGCGTGAAGGTAACTTGAAAGTTGCTCAGATGTAATCAGATCTACTAGATCTAGGATGTTATGCTGTTGTTCCAGTCCAGTGAGTTCAAAGGCACATAATGAATTACCCCCACCATTTTATCCTCTACTGTACCACAATATACATTTCAACTGGATGAACGATGTGTATTAAAAATATATCTATTCCACACAGAATATTGGCCCCGCGCAATTGGAAATGTATAGAAGACTTTGGAATCAAAATTGTTCGAAATTCATCTACCAAATATTATTGAAAAAAATATTGAAATTAAGCTTTTGAATGATCATCAAAAATGGGAAAAAGAACTTGAATTAGATAATGATATTTTTTGTCCCACAATGCACAACTGTGTCTACAGCACAACTAAAGAAGTACAGTATATTTTCGATACCAGATTGTCCGTAGAATACTTGTTATAAACCACCTTAGGGAGCTTCTTGAAATTGGGGCATGCTAGGAACTGGCATAAGGCATTCCAAACAGAGTGCCATGGTGCACCGAGTAGGAACTCCTAGGAACTCCAGGGTATACTTTTTGGAACTCGGCAGACAAAGAATGGCTTGTGCCATACCATGCATCTCCATCCATATCAGAACACCAAACTGAGCACGGTGTACCCCATTTGGATAACCGGCATATGCCATTCTTATCAACTCATGTCCCAATTTCAAGAAGCTCCCTTATGTTGGCTAAGGCCGTTTTGTAACCAGGATATATAAACCATCATCCATCTTTATTTGTTTGATACACTGTCAGAAGGATTCGGTCAAATTGACCAGATTTTTTCGTGTATAGACGTGACGGACCCAATTCTTTTGACGGTGTAGTACACATACTTATAGTATCGAGCGAACTATGAGTAGATCTGGACCGGGAATCTTCCGATTATTTTAACATAATATTAAGGTATTGAATCGTCGCCTCTTAAGTTATCCCGTGTAACACAACATCTACTTTCATTATTCATCTGCCACTGTAGATTTTGTGGTATCAAACTCGCATTTGAGGGCGCCCAGCAATCAATTCTCGAAATGAGAGATAAAGAAAAATACACAGTCAAGTGTAACATGTGTCAGATTTAATTGCACTCTACAGGTTTATACAATATATTACGTACTCTGTCCCAACAGCGCCTTTTCTTCTCTTTCCTTTCGATATTTGATATCTTCCTTGCCAATTCACCTGGTGTGATTCTCCGCGTTTTAGCTTGAAATATTTAGCCAAATAAGGACTTAGTCACAAGTTGATAACAGTCACACAATGATTTTAGTTTCACTACTTATTGAAGTATACAACCAATAATTATATTTATGTGTAAATGATATCAACTCCAAATCCTTGAGCACCAGGGAACGATATTTTTTTAAGGCGTGGTCAATGAATGAAAATAAATAGCCAGTCGCAAGTTCAGGGTTCAACTGAAACAAATATTATCAGCTAAAACATGATAATCATCCAAGTTGCCACATGAACAGGTACAATAAAAGCGTACCTGAGATACAACACATATCACGAATCGTTAGATTCTTGGTATGTGCTTTAGAATAGGTTGACCGGAAGGCTATACTGTGAAGTCATGTGGCTCTGCCAGTATGTCGGCACCTCTTCCCACTTCCCTTATATGTGTTGTAATTGTAGGTCACCTGCATATTGATAATAATTGCCAAATGACAGATATTATTAGTTATTCCGGTTTTCCCCAGCGTGTATGAAAAGTTATGACCGTCCCTGAAACTCATACATATGACTTTCAGGGAGGGTCATAACTTTTCATACATGCTGGGAAAAACCTGAATAACGAATTTATTATCACGAAATACTTTTTTAAATTAACATATCGAATTATAGTGTTCAAAAGGCAATTTTTCTGAAAAATTACCACGGAAATTCAGCATATATGCGTCCGCCATTTGCAAAACCGGTCTCCATTTTTACAAAACCCGTTGCCTTCGCGAGTTCTGTAGGGGCGCAGCACGAAAGCTGAACAGTGTCAGTGCTCAAATTTGAAGCTAAATATAACTATTTACAAGGTATGTGTGCTTAAAAGTTTGATTGAACGCAATGCAGCAAGACTTCCTTTCATCAGATATCAACAGTTTTGTATAATATTTCGTGTTGATTTCGGGATAGGGTCTTATAAAGCGCACAACTCGCCGACCTTGGCTCGGTACCGGTTATGCATAATATTCTCCTGGCCAGAAAACGCTTCACTTTCGTTATATTTATATCCTCGATGTGCGAGTAGTAGAATACGCAGATTATGGTGGTATTCCGGTCAATATTATGGTATCTCACGTCAAAAATAATAGAAAATTCAAGTTTGAAGTGAAGATCCGCCATGTCTGTTATCGCACGCGAATCCTGAATTTTTATCCCCTGGGAGCCCTTCCGTTAGAATTACCGTTTGGTCACACCGTCCTACATGGATCGGTATACCAAAGTGAGGTGATTGGTCACGTGATCGGTCAGACCGGTCAGACACTGACATGGAAAGACCCGGGTGTACGGATTTTTACATCCTAGTAACTTGACCAATGGAAATGCTACAATTTAGGTTGAGGGATAATAAATCATAATACCCTTCGTTAGTGGAGATGAATATTATATGATTTCACGCCATATCCTGTACAGTGCATTAAAGAAGGCGGTAGTATCTTTGTTTCTGTTCTGGGGTTTGTGCAGGATATCACTGTACCGCACCATTGCCTTTAATACGAGTAACGCTTAATGTGACCACGATATGCGGGCTATGTGATGTTCTATTAAACTTCAATGTTTGTATGTTGCAGGGCTCTCCAGTAAGATTTTGTCATGACAGTAATTTATTCGTATAAGCCCACTAACTATTAATGTTTTCCAATCTAGTACATGTTAAGGTTAGAAATCCGCCTCAAATTTCCCATCGGAATCTTTAAAGCCGCTTATTAGCGTCTCTGCTGAATCAAACAATTACACAATGAGCAAACAAGGAAGGTTTTTGCAAGAAATTCGGTCCCATGCTCTCAGGAGACGCTTTTGTTGGCCACAATACAAAAGGTTGTAGTTGCTCCCAATAATGACGATATGCAAATTGCTGTTCGAAATCAATACACCATACATCTTCATCTGTAATGTTCATAGCATTCCGTTAGTACAATAGTTAAATGGAGTAGTGAAAATTACAACAGTATAAATATAACAGTGGAAATATAAATAGAAAACCGCATTGTTGATGATGGAATTCGAATCCCCGTCGTCTGTTTTTTGGGAGAACCCACTGGAACAGTTGGTTGAGTTACATTATAATCTCTGCACTACATCATGTGTAGATAACATGTACTTATGCTGTAAACAGCAAATTTGGATCCAATCGAAAGTTGGATCCAATAATATGCCAAAATACCCTGCCTGACCATGTCGTCCGCGTGTCGTGATGACAGCAGCCGACTGATTATGCATTTTTCCCCCGGAATTATTATTCCGCTTCAATAATCAAAATTCTGTTTTCATACCACAGTTAGCATTAATTCCGGGCGATATTTCTTGACGCATTGTTGTTTCTATCTCGGATGAATAAATGTCGATAGCCTCCTTATGGCATAGCGATTTCAAATCTTTCCTTGCCGACCTTCTGAATATTAAAGCAGGGGAGACTACCTTAGATGTCCGAAGAGTCGCAAAAGATTTTCCGGAGATTGTTCGAGAGTTATTCACTCTCCGATATAAGCCATATAACTGGAAGAGTCCGAGTCAATAAAACGAAGCATGGATTCGACAATTTTAAAGTTTTCATTCCGAAGAAATGCAATTCATTGTCCAGTAAAGTCAGGCAGTGAGATGCTTTTAATATCTTCAAAAGCCTTCTCGAGCACTACTCAGACAATCTGCGGTAAAGCGCTATTTTAATGCCTATGATATCTTAACTAGGTGAAAAGTAATCATTGCGGCTCGTGTAATTTTTAACCTTAACCCTACCTGGTCCGGGGGGGGGGGGGGAGGGCACTTTCGGCCCCCAATGTTGTTCTTTTGCTCCTATCTCCGGAACGACAAGAATTTGATAGCTGAAAATTCTTGACTTTTTAGATTATCATATTGGGGTCATTTTTCAAAATGGCGGCCATGTGGGGTACCAGAAAAGTGATGTTTTCGTCATATTTCTTCTAATTTTTTGCTTCTCTGCATGGAAAAGTGGGTAAAATCTATTTTATTTATCATGCAGTTTTGCGAAGAAAAAACAAAAATAAAAAATTCGAAAATTCTGACCAAAAATGGTCCAAAAATGCTCTTTTTGAAAATGACGTCACAGTGACGTCATCATGGTGGCCATCTTGGATTCTTTTTACATTTTCTTGTAGAGCTTGACCCACTGATATAGTGTGGTAAGTTTCAGCCCCCTATAGCCTTAGCGATAGCGAAAATATATAGGGGGGCACTTTCCGCACAAGGCTGCGGTACACCCCAAATCGCCCAGACCAGATAGGGTTAAAGTAAATATTGATTGAATCATTGAACGTTTGTTCGGTACTTGTTAGAATCAGCGATGATCCCGAAAACTTTCTTGACCTTGCTATTTGATTTAGATTTTTCTGCATTTTCCCATTTCCCTGAATTGGTCTAATTTATCTCCTTTGGTTTCGCCTAATTGAATATACCAACGTGAATCTTAAGAAATGAAGAAGAGGAAGACAGCAGTCAGTATGGTTGCAACAGTTAGTCGAATAACAATTTTAATGAGAATTTAACGGCCTGTCTGTCCTCTCCTTCACAGCGAGGTGTGTTATTGGGATTTCTCAAGACTGACTACGGCCTTAATCTCCCCAAATGTTGACATTCTCGGTCCTGTAGTTCAATTTGGAGAGCTCCAATGCAATTTGTGGACGAACACGATGAGAAGTGGATGTAGGCGAGAAAATGAGGTGTTTGCAGCTGAACTGAAGCCCAATTGACATTTCGATGTTGGCGACAATGCGAATGGACATCAAATCCATTGACTGGTTTGAGTGACCACTTTTAGACTCTTACTGTTTGAAATTAAGCATGATGTCAATGAATTTTATATCAGCTGTCACATTGAAAGTTATTTTAATTATCTTCCTAACTCCATATCGAATAAAGCTTTCCACAATGTCGACATCTCGATGTGTTTGCCTAACGATTTAACTGGTTGATTACCGATATCACAAGAAATCTTGTGAACCCTTTGCAGATTTCCTTTCTCCTATTGCTACATATCGAAGGCCAAGTATGAATAAGGCCATGTGAATACCGTACACAGTATCCACACAAGCCGTATCTGAACAAGCAGCCAGAGGATGCTAGGTCCCCCGCCAAAATGGCAGCAATATTTATAAGCGCTGTCGGTTTCAGAAGATATTCATGAGGATGGCAACAGCTACTTCACAGGCGTAAGAAGCAGAGGAGTCTTTCCACCTTCCCAGGTTTTGAGATCAACTCCGAATGGCTGACTGAATGTTGATTGCTACTGTAATATATTTTCTTTACCATGTAGCATGAAAATTATGTAACCGAAATGCAACCCTAAGAGACAACTCATGGCATATTATCTGCAAACTAAATTTGACAAGAATATGAAGGCATCCTCAACCTATTGCCCAGAAACCAAATTTAGACTTTGCCACAAGGAGTCACCACCTGTAGGTGCAAGCAGACAAAACACAATCCATATGAACTTTGAGACTCTGAAGAGGGATCCTCAAGTTATTGCCGGTACTAGATGCCCACCGGTGTTCATGTTATTTGGGGCGGGGCACATATGAATACAAAATTTGAGAATAATCTGATGAGCAGTTGCCAAATTATTGCCCGGAAACAAATTTTTCCACCAGGAGACGCCACCTGTAGGCAGAAGCGGGAAAAATATAATCCCAAGGAACATGGTATCGTGGGGGCATCTGCATACCAAATTTGAGAAGAATCCGATGAGGGTCCTCAAGTTATTGCCCAGAAACCAAATTTAGATTTTGACACCAGGTGACGCCACCTCTAGGCGGAAGTCAGTGAAATGCATTATCAAGCGACATCTTATGTCACGGTACATTCATACAAAATTTGAGAAGAATCCGATGGTCAGTTCTCAAGTTATTACCCGGAAACGAATTTGTGATGTTGCCACCAGGTGGCGCCACCTGTGAGTGCAAGTGAGCGAAAGGCAATCCCAAGCAACAGCTCCTGGCATGGTAAATGCATGCCAAATTTGAGCAGAATCCGATGAGCCGCAACGTTTCTCATGTTACCCAGAAAGGTACATATGTAGGATATTTCAAAGAAATTCGACCAAGTGTTTCTAAGTTATAACTTGCAGCATGGAATAATGGAATTAACTCTAGTGGCGCCACCTCCGGGTGGATTTTGCTGAACGCATCACCAACGGTGTTTTGTCGCAGGGAATGCATTTACCAAATTTCGAAGAAATCCGACAAATTGTTCGAAAGTTATCGCTCGCGAAGGATTTGAACAAACATGAACGGACATGCATTAAAGATTGGAACAAGACCCAGTGGCGCCACCTACAGGCGAATCTTGCTGAAACGTAATACCAGCGACGTCTTGTCGCAAAGAATGCAGATGCCAAATTTCGGAGGAATCCGACAAAGCATTTAGCAGTTATCGCTTACGCAGTATTTGCACGGACATGCACTAAATATTGGAACAAGACCCAGTGGCGCCACCTACAGGCGGATCTTGCTGAAACGTAATACCAACAGACGTCTTGTCGCAAAGAATACAGATGCCAAATTTCGGAGGAATCCGACAAAGCATTTAGGAGTTATCGCTTACGAAGCATTTGCACGAACATCCACGGACATGCACTAAAGATTGGAACAAGACCCAGTGGCGCCATCTACAGGCGGATCTTGCTGAAACGTAATACCAACAGACGTCTTGTCGCAAAGAATGCAGATGCCAAATTTCGGAGGAATCCGACAAAGCATTTAGGAGTTATCGCTTACGAAGTATTTGCACGGACATGCACTAAAGATTGGAACAAGACCCAGTGGCGCCACCTACGGGCGGATCTTGCTGAAACGTAATACCAAGAGACGTCTTGTCGCAAAGAATGCAGATGCCAAATTTCGGAGGAATCCGACAAAGCATTTAGAAGTTATTTGCTTACGAAGTATTTGCACGGACATGTCCGTGCATGCACGGACACATAGAAGCAAGACCCCAGTGGCGCCACCTACAGGCGGATCTTGCTGAAACGTAATACCAAGAGACGTCTTGTCGCAAAGAATGCAGATGCCAAATTTCGGAGGAATCCGACAAAGCATTTAGAAGTTATTGCTTACGAAGTATTTGCACGGACACATAGAAGCAAAAACCATTTTAAAGTCCCCGGCCGCGTTGCGGCGGGGGACAAAAATGAACTAAGGAGCCAGGTTCTACCCACCAATGGAGATAGGCTGAACCATTCAAGAATATTTTACTTTACCTTCAACTCGATCTGGCTTGTTGGCTGGCAATCTCATCCGCCCCCATCATTTCGTCGTAACCCCGAGAGCAAACAAAATAAAGAGTTGAGGGTATTTTAAGAAGAAACGAATATTGATTCTTCAACACACTCATTGGTTACAGTCCAGAGGATTATATTGAAAAAAGTCAGAATCATTTATTTGCCATTTTATTTTCACACAAAATGATATCATTGCGACGTCAGCGAGGTGGACAATCAATGATAGTGAATTTCTGTCGCTAGCGGGGAAAAATTATCGTTACCAAACTGCGCTGCAATTCTAAACACCCTCTCGCATTTATATCCACTGTAAAATATAGAAACTGCAACCGTTCGCTAATTAACAAACTGGACGATGGGAAATGTATAAAATTTAATATTCAAACGGTCTGAAACGTTAGAGAATAATTGCTGCAAACGAAAGGAACGATGCATGAGCATATGACTGTATCAGTCAAGTATAAAAATGAGATGAATGATTTGTACAGAGAATAAAATTTTGTTATTCCTTGATTACAGATGACCAGAAAACCCAGGAATTATGAATACGAAAGTTCATGAAAACTTGTACATGTCCGAATATTGTGATACACGAATGGTTTGAAACAACTGAGTGATTCTTGGTATGTGCTTTAGAATAGGTTAACCGGAAGACTATACTGTGAAGTCATGTGGCTCTGTCAGCATGTCGGCACCTCTTCCCACTTCCCTTATATGTGTTGTAATTGATAGGGTATGGTGTGTTGGAGATTAGACCCCCAGGCACTCTCATATCTAGAATATCGGGATGGAGACCATCTAATTCTGCTTTTGTTTGTTTTTATTTCTGGTGGAAGGTTTTACTACGTAACAAACAGGGGACTACGTTCTTACTTACTTTCCACACCTTCAGGTGAAGTTATATTATTGGCAGTTATCTCAAATACTTCGGCAGACACTTTAGATACAGTTTATACTAATTTGTGGCACTCAATAATCATTTTGCATGGTTAATACGGATTAATTTCGTTTCAACGCAGGCAATATCATCCTCACCTCCTGAACACACTCGATCCATAATACGAGCCAACGTGAGATGTAACACAGTAAACTGGGTGAGCTATGCTCTTGCTTTCAACACTCTCTGTTGACATTTATTCTAGCAAGGTGAAGGACCCTTTACACAATTCTGCGATGTTTATTTAATCCGGGATGTAGAATAGCGAGTTAATGGTTATTTCTTCCAGTTATCTGGACTTGAGATTGACGGAGTCCAAAGCAGGCCGTAGTCTGGAGGGCTCATACAGAGCACACTCAACAGCAACGCAATGGCAACAATGCCAAAGTTGTTACGAAGTTTTGAGATATAAAATGTGTGGAACTTTTTTTATCCAATAGAACCATCAGATCAGACATACATCGACCAGTCGTCGTTCATAAACTCTTTCCGCCTTCGTAATCGAAAAATACAACAAACTAAATTATATTTGTATGTAAATACAGGCTAGTTTCTTGCAAGAGGGAGGCGATCGCAATTGTGTCAAAAGACACAGGGATGCTCCTATCCTCAAATAACCGAACACCCTAATATAGCACCAAAGTCCACTGGACATGAAATAAATTATATATACAAATCCAATCTCCTTTCGCGCAAGAGAGAAACGGTCCACAGTCTTCAATGGTGCCGGAAAGGCAGTGTTTTTTCGTATCATCCAATGCAATATTTTCAAATTTGAATACAGATGTATTTTCTACAATTCGCGATCTGTGCAATCAGTTGAATCTTTGTATAAATAATTCTGCGCAAAATATTATTCTGGAGTTACAGGGTGTAATACGCTTGCAATGTTTCTGTGCCGCTTGGATGGGTCGAGTTAGGTAACTTGGCCGTGTGGGCATATCACTCAAGATGTCCATTTCACAGTTACAATAAAAGCGTGGCTGAGATATAAATCGCCACAGAAATCAGTTTTTGGTTCTTCTGATGTTTTAAAAGAATTTTGACCTGCGGGGTCCTGACTTCTTGTTAGTACGGCGGCATCTTTTTCCATCACATTTATATTCTGTTTTTATTTGGGATTTTTTTTCACCTTGCTCCGTAGACGTTTTTGGTGCGTTTTTGTGATTAAAATTCTTAAACCCCTTCGGAAAAATAGTTGTATACCGTACATTATTACACCAAATGGAGTAATAAAAACAGAAACAATTTATTATGTCCCTGGGGCTAATACAAACTGACAATTTCTTTGGACCTGTTATTTGGCCGTTCTTCGTTGACTTCCTCTATTCCGAATACACCGCTACGCCGAGAAAATAGCGCAATCCTCCGCTAAGGTAATTAGGTTTGCCGTGTATTATCGACACGTTGACATCTTCATGTTTTATAACCTCATTCCTGAAATTCATGGTCAATTCGGTGTTAGCAGTTAGCTATTCGAAGGGGAGCAGTCATTATTTTATCGATATAATTATATCCGTATTTTACCCTTCCCCGACAGAATTTCACCTTGATGCATGGGTCATATACTACATGGGACATACTCTGCCACATCAGACTATTAGTTTTCCCTTCCGCCGCCAGGGAGCGCTGTTTAGAATAGTTAACTATATGGCTAACTGGCTATTTTAACACCTCCCCAATCGAATTTCAACTCGATATTTGGTCCATAAACTATGTGGCATGCTCTTCCAGATGGCACCATTAGTTTCTCCATCTGTCGCAAGGGGGCACTGTTTTGAGTAGATAACTGAATGGATTACTGGCTATTTTAGCGCATTTCCCGACCGAATTTCATCTCGATACTTAGTACAACAACCATGTGTCACATGCTCTAACAGAGCGTCCAGGAGGCGATGATGTGAATGGCTGAGTAGATAACTGACGCTTTTAGGACTTCAGATTGAACAGCGATTCCGTCGAATAATTCGTACATGTCAGATTCTTCGTCGACGGCCTCCTGACTGGCGAACAACCCCATTCTCCAGGTTATCGTAGCAGTCTTGAGGCCTTTGGTTACCTGTTGCTGAGAAATGCTTTCTTGTTCGCAACCAAGAATTGTATTAATCTCCTCCAAATTTCTCAATATACCCTCTGAGCTTGTCTGATTTGTCAGCACTATAAAACATTTCATAACGATCTTCTGCAGGTCGATGGCTTTCTTTCTTAGTTTGTTCATAGCGATACTGACATTTTCATCATGTGCGCCGCACAAAAATACAGCTCACGGAAGCTTCTGATGTCACTATGCGAAAACTTGCATATGTTGAACGCAACACAGAGATACACTTTCACATTCACGGTGTTGAATGCAACAAGTGACTTTGGATTAGGCCATAGCTCCAATCAGTTCTATTTTCCTAGGCTTGAACACTGCACATCTAAAAAGAATGACTCTTTTGAAGGTCATCAGAAATGGTTGATGGAAGGAATATCATGTCGGGTAGTCAAGATATCGGCAACCGACAGAGAGGGTGATTCTAAAGGCTTGATAGCGATAGAATATATACGTATAGCGCCGTCTCTTTAAGGATTCGTCTCATCACGGTGCCAGTTGCTTCAATGTAAAAATCGCGTTCTCGATCATTGAACAAGTCGCACATCATGTCAATTCATATGGTTGGCGTAACATATCAAGTACTTCTGACAGATCATTATGTAACCCCTCTCTCTCTCTCTCTTTATGCGATGGGAAGTTGCCTTTCTTACTCGGTTTTGGCATTAGGAAAAGATTACCCGTAGTGTCTGCTGCATGCGACTGTTGTCCTCGTCGCTTCTTTTTCAGAGACCGCAATGTTAGATGAAGCGTCCGCTGCATGTTGACCTGGTCCACTACATGCGTCTGTTGTCCTAGTCGGTTCTCTTCAGCGGGTGCCAGGGTAGGTGTAACGTCTACTGCATGGAGCTGTGGTCCTGAGAATTTGTCTTATGAAAGTGGCGTGATAGATGTAACGCTCACTTCATGTAGTAGCGTTAGGGTGGGTTTCACATCATCGGTCTCTGAATTCTTCATGACAAGTTCCTTTTCAATGTCTTCGGGTTCTGTGTCGTCCTCCCCTGATGTTAGTGGAAGATCCATGTACACTGGACCTGTAAAACTTACAGAAGAAGGATTTCCCTCGTCTTGAGTTAGGGGAATTCCATACAGCTGTTGAATTGCGTCAGATCGAGAAATGTGCTCAGTCAAAGTCGTTCCGAAGTTTTCAGATATCTATGAGTGGAAATTTTTGATATAGGTCTTTGGATTATGGACTCGGATGTTCTCTAATAGACGACGGCTGAGTTATGAATGACGGACTAGACGCTTGTAATTGCCGTCTGGATCATGGTATATAAATGAACTACCATCTTTCTTGCTTTCTTCTCTCTTGCATACTGCCTTCCCACGGAAGAGTCAGTCCTCTTATTCCGACTATCTTTGCGTATAATGTGGTTGAACCGGAAATAAATACAAAATCCGGATATATGGGCTTCAAGTTGTCAGAGGAAACAGAGGTCCATTTACCTTTGAGCCGTCGATATGGCTCAACTGATTTTTCGAACGGAATCTTGGCAGATGTAACATATAGTCTGTGCTACTGCTGTCCTGGGGTTTTCTTTTCTGAGGGTGACATGATAGATGTAGCGCCTACAACATGTGACTGTTGTTCTGGTCGCTTTTCTTCAGTGAGCACCATGGTTGGGTTATGGACTACTGCATACCACTGCAATTCCTGTTCAATGTCAATGGTTTCTGTGTCGTCCTCCCCTGATGTTAATCGAAGACTCATGTACACCAAATCTGATTTTCCCCATCTTGTGTCAGGGGAATAGCTGTTGAATTGCGTCAGGTCTAGATCTGTGCTCAGTCAAAGTCGTTCCGAAGTTTTCAGATATCTATGAGTGGACATTTTTGATACAGTAAAAGGTTCGGAGCAGACATTCATCAACCGGTCATCGTTCTTCCCCCTACACAATTGAAAAATACAGCATAAACTATCCGAAGACATTATATAGTTTATGTTGTATTTTTCAATTGTGAAGGGGGAAGAACGATGACTGGTTGTTGAATGTCTGATCTGACCCTTTTACTGTATCAAAAATTTCCACTCATAGATATATATATATATAAATACAACCCAGTTTTTTTGCAAGAGTGAATCGGTCAACAGGTTGCAATTGTGGCAGAAGACATAGTGACTATTCTGTCGCCTTTTCCAAATTTTAGTGATGTATTCTGTTTTCTAAATTTAATTCCAAGTATTGAGTATTGTATTTACTACAAATGCGGATTAATTCATTCCGTTGACTCCAGTTGGTAATACAGGAATTTTGCGTAAAATGCTGTTCTGTAGTGGCGAAGTGTAATACGTTTTCAATGGTCCTGTGCCGCATGGATGGGTCGAGTTTTTTGTAGGAACCTGTGCCGTGTGGGCATATCATTCAAGATGGCCACACGAACTATTACAATAAAAGCGTGACTGAGATACAAGTCATCACACAGGGAATATTTTTGGGTCTTGTGGTGTTTTCACATTTGGATTCAGAATTTTGATCTGTGAGATCATCACTTCGTGTCAGTAAGTTGACATCTGTTTCCACTACTTTCACATGTTGCGTTTAATTGGACACTTTATCGCCATGCTCCGTAGACGTTTGGTGTGTTTATTTTGAATGGAATTCTCGCTGCTGTACAACGTAACAATATTACCACAAATAAATAAATATCCGGAATGTCGCAAACAATTTATTATGTCCTCTGGTCGGATCTGTTACCTAGCTGTTCTTCTTTGATTCCCTCTACTCCGAATACTTTGGTAGGCTGGGTAAATAGCAAAATCCTTCCCTAAGATACTTATGTTTCGCATGTGTTGTCCACACGTTGAGATCTTTATGTTTTACGACATCATTAGTAAAGTTGATGACAGCTCGCTGTTAGCAGTTAGCTATTCGAAGGGGAGCAGTCATTATTTTATCGATTTTGTTATACCCGTACTTTACCCCTTTCCCGATCGAATTTCACCTTGATACATGGTACAAATACTATGTGGGAGATGCTATACCGGATGACACAATTATCTTCCCGATCTGTATCCAGGAGGCGCTGTTCTGTGTTGCTAATTGAATGGCGTACGAGCTATTTCAGCCACTTTTCTTACCCAACTTCAACCCGATACTTGGTACATCAACTATGTGGGACATGCACTGCCAGATGACAACATCAGTTTACCAATCCCCTGCCAGGGGCACTGTTTCGAATAGCTAAACCTATGACTAAATCGCTACTTTAATCCCTTTCCCGATCGCATTTAACCTCGAGACTTGGTACATAAACTATGTTGGACATGCTCTACCAGACGACACCATCAGTGCCCCGGTCTTTCATCAGGGGACGCTGTTGTGAGTAGCTATCTGAATGGCTTACTGGTCATTTTAGCTCATTTCCTTATTGAATTTCATCTCGGTACATCGACTATCTGGAAGATGCTCTACCAGATGAAAACATCACTTTCCCAATCCATCACCAATGTACTGTTCTTGATAGTCAACCTTTGGCTAACTGGCTACTTTAACCTCTTTCCAGATGGAATATCATTTTAATAATTGGTATATGCTCTACAAAATGACACCATTAGTTCCCCTATCTGTCGGGAGGAGGGGGGGGAGGCGCTATTCTGAGTAGCTGAATGGTTGTTTTAGCCCCTTTTCTGACGCAATTTCATTTGGATATTTGGCACATCTACTATGTTGGATATGCTTCACCAGATGTCATCGTTAGTTTGACGAACCGCCGTTCGGCTGGGTAAATCGCTAAATCCTTCCGTAGGATACTTATGTTTGTAATATATTATCCACACGTTGAGATCTTTATGTTTAAAATAGCTGCGTGGCTTTAATACTGGCTATTTAGGAATCGGATCGATCGGTGATTTCATTGATTGTTGTGTACATGTCGGATTCAACCTTGGGTTAAGAATACTGATCAGCGATACGGATTTGATATTTTTGAAACATGTCTTGCTCGCATCATTGAAAACTGTTGACCGCTTGTCTTGCAAGAAATTAGCCTAGTTTTATGTATACTATGATTTATTCTTTTTAATCTGGTGTGTTAATATTATTATATGAATTAGGTCTTTGGATTATGGACACGGAAATTCTTTAACGGACGACGGCTGAATATTGAATGACGGACTAGACGCTTGTATTTTCAGTATCCTCTGTCTTGTAAGCAACCTCATACCCCAGGTTATCGGAGCAGTCTTGCGGTCTTTGGTTGTGTGTTGATAAGAAAAGAAAAGAAGAATCGTTCTACATGTAATCGCCTCAAATCTTCTCAATGCATCCCCTAAACTTGTCCGACTTGCCAGCACTACGAAGCATTTCATAATGTGCTGACCGATGGCTTTCTTTGTTAGTTTGTTCATAGCGATACTGACAGTTTTCTTCATGTGCGCCGCACACAAACGCCGCTCATCGAAGTTTCTGATATCAGTATACGAATAACTGCATATTTTGAAAGCAACACGGAGATACACTTTTACATTCATGGTGTTGAGTGCACCAAGTGTTGAGTGTTGAATTAGGCCATGGCTTTAATCAATTCCTATTTTCATGGGCTTGAACACTGGACATCTCAAGAAATCGACTCTTTTGAAGGTCATCAGAAATGGTTGATAGATGGAATATCATGTCGGGTGGTCAGCATATCGGCAACCGACAGCGAAGGTGATTCTCCGGGTTTAACGACAGATTACGGGTATCTTCCCTTTGATGATACTTCTCAATACTGTGCCAGATGCATTGATGTGAAAGTCGTCATCTCCAAGCACGCCACGGCAATTTGTTCTGGGGACTATCACTGTGAATGGGTTGATAGGCGAGAATTATATGTGCCCAGAATAGGGTACTTCTGGATTATGGTCGTCTTTATACGATTCGCGTAATATATCAAGTTCCTCTGTCAGATCATTATGTAATCTCTCTCTCTTCAAGTAATTGAAAACTTCCTTTCTGATTACGCTCGGGTTTGGAAATTCAGAAAGAATACCCGCACTAGGTTTGTCTTGTGGAAAATCCAGATAACTTGTTATAGTACCAGGTCATCATGCTAACTTGTGAGACTCCTTTCATCGTAGAGACACGAGCGACGCATTTCAGGAGACCTCTAGCGAGTGGATGTTCATGTAGGTGGGTTTGGTTCTGGGACTGAGCAAAACAGGTACTTGGTTAATGACGTGTGGATCATCGTGTATAGGTTAACTTCTTTCGTGCATCCTTTTCTCTTGCATACTTCCTTCCCACGGAAGAAATCAGTACCCTTATTCCGACTATCTTTGCGTATAATTTGGTTCAACCAGAAGCATTTCCACAATCTGAATATATGGGCTTCAAGTTATCACAGGAAATATAGGTCCATATGCCTTTCAGCCGCCGGGTCGTCTAGCGCGATCTCGTTCCATTCTGGGACACTCAAAACCATAGTCTTTAGTTGATATGACTCCACAGATTTTGCGAACGGTGTCTTGGCAGATGTATACTCTATGCGACTGCTCTCCTGTGGGTATCTTTTCTGGGGGTGGCATGATGGATGTATCGTCTACAATATGCGACTGTTGTGGTCGCTTCTCCTCAGAGGGCGCCATGTCACTATACGAATACTTGCATATGTTGAACGCAACACATGGATACACGTTCACATTCGCGGTGTTGAATGCAATATCGACTTTGGATAAGGCCATAGCTCCAATGAGTTTCTATTTCCCTAGGCTTGAACACTGGACATCTAAAAAGAATGACTCTTTTGAAGCTTATCAGAAATGGTTGGTGGATGGAATATCATGTCGGGTGGTCAAGATATCGACAACCGACAGCGAGAGCTATTCTGAAGGTATGATAGCGATAGAATATATGTTGCCCCGTCTCTTTAAGTATACGTCTCATCACGGTATCAGTTGCATCGATGTAAAGATCGCGTTCTCCAACATTGAACAGGTCGCACATCAGGTTTGGCGTAACATATCAAGTTCTTCTGCTAGATCATTATGCAATGTCTCTCTCTCTCTCTCTCTCTCTCTCTCTCTCTCCCCCTCTTTATGCGACGGGAAGTTGCATTCCTGGCTTGGCGGTTTTGGCATTCGAAAAACATTACCCGTTGAGACACTATGGATGCTCTAGGTGGGTGGCTTTGGTGCTGAAACTGAGCAGAACAGGTACTTGGACATTGACGTCTGGATCATCGTGTATAGATGAACTAACTTCTTTCTTGCAGCATTCTCTCTTGCATACTGCCTTCCCACGGAAGAAATCAGTCCACTTATTCCGACTATCTTTGCGTATAATTTGGTTCGGTCGGTAACAAATACACAATCTGTATATATGGGCTTCCAAGTTATCAGATAAAGCAAAGGTCCGTTTGCCTTTCAGCCGTCGGTGTTTTGATGTATGGCGCGATCTCGTTCCATTCTGGCACACTCAAACCATAGTGTGTAGTTGATATGGCTCCACTGATTTTTATGACGGTGTCTTGGCAGATGTAACATATACTCTATGCGAATGCTGTCTTGAGGGTTTCTTTTCTAATGGTGGCACGATAGATGTAGCGTCTACAACATACAACGGTTGTTCTGGTCGCTTCTCTTCAGAGAGCGCCATTGTAGATGCATCGTCTACTGCATGACTCCTGTTCTGGTAACTTGTCTTCACTGGGCGTCATGATAGATGTAGCGTCTACTTCATGCGACTGTTGTCCCGGTCGCTTCTCTTCAGATGTCGCTATGTTAGATGAACCGTACACTGCATGCGACTTAGTAGGCCGGCCAAGTACCTCAAAAACGCTTTTAAAAACTTTCGATGGCATTTTTTGTTACAAATGGGTACCCATGCTAAATTAGGTCTTCGAGTGGTAGGGATCAAGGTAGGAGGGGATACTAACCTGATTTTGGTCAATTAAGGTCATTTTGGGGTCACTTTTGGGGTCAAATAATGTCAAAAATGGATAAAAATCAGTTATAAATTAATATATATCGTACTGTTTGTTACCAATGCGTATCCAAGCTGAATTAGTTGTAAGTAGTGTAGAGCTTAAGGTAGTCATAGATAACACATTAATTATTATAACTAAGGTCATTTTAGGGTCCCTTTTGGGTCAAATAAGCTCAAAAATTGGCGAACATCGGTTATAACTTAATATGCACAGTAGTATTTGTTACCAATGAGTATCCAAAGCTGAATTAGTTGTATGTAGTGTAGAGTTTAAGGTAGTCACAGATAACACGGTAGTTACTAGTATTAGGGTCATTTTCGGGTCATTTTTGATCAAATGAGGTCAAAAATTGATGAAATTCGATTATAAATTAATATGCGCAGTACTAATTGTTACGAATGGGTATCCAAGCTGAATTAGTTGAATGTAGTGTACGGTTGGAAGAATCCATAGATAGCACGTTATTTATTTGAATTATGATCATTTTAGGGTCACTTTTGGGTCAAACGCGATCAGCAATGTGCAAAAATCGTTTATAAATGAATATCCACAGTTTTAACTGTTACGAATGAGTATCCAAACTGAATTAGTTGTATGTAGCGTAAGGTTTAAATTTGTCATAGATAACACGTTATTTATTCAAATTAAGGTCTTTTTAGGGTAACGTTTTGGTAAATGAGGTCAAAATGAGTACAAATCGGTTATAAATTAATATCCATATTACTAATTATTACGAATGTGTACACAGGCGGAATATCTTGATTTTTGGCATATAGAAATAGATTCAAATGGGCATAAGATGTTAGGCTATGCAGAGAGATCTCTCGGTTTGATAAATTTCCACGATGATCGAAGATTAGTGCCTTGAACTATACGAGCAACATGAAAAAGTATGATTTTCCGGTGACCCCATATGACCGCCATTTCGAATTATACTATCAAATCTTGATCTTAGGGATATGCAAGTAGATTCAAAATGAGCATACGAGGTTGAGTTATGCTTAGAGATCCCTCAGTTTTGATAAATTTGCATAATGAGCTAAGAATAATGCCTTGAACTATACGAGCAACGAACAAAAGAGTGAGTTCAGATGACCCCATATGGCCGCCATCAAATCTTGAATTTTGGCATATGGAAATAGATTCAAAATGGGCATTAGATGTTAGGCTATGCATAGAGATCTCTCGGTTTTGATAAATTTGCACAATGAGCGAAGAATAGTGCCTTGAACTATACGAGCGACATGAAAAATTATGATTTTCAGATGACCCCATATGGCCGCCATTTTGAATTTTACCGTCAAATCTTGAACTTAGGGATACGTAAGTAGATTCGAAATGGGAATAGGCTGTTGGGCTATGCTCAGAGATCCCTCAGTTTTGATAAATTTGCATCACGAGCTAAGAATACAGCCTTGAACTATAAGAGCAAGAAGCGAAAGTGTGATTTTCAGATGGCCCCATACGGTTGATATTTTGAATTTAACCACGAAAACTTGATTTTTGGCATATGGCAAGAGATTCAAAATGGGTATAAGATGTTAGGCTATGTATAGAGATATCTCGGTTTTGATGAATTTGCACAATGAGCGAAGAATAGTGCCTTGAACTATACGAGCAACATGATAAATTACGATTTTCAGATAACCCCATATGGCCGCCATTTTGAATTTTACCATCAAATCTTGATCTTAGCGATCCGTAGGTAGATTCAAAATGAATATAGGATGTTGGGCTATGCTGGGAGATCCCTCAGTTTGATAGATTTGCATAATGAGCTAAGAATAATACCTTGAACTATACGAGCAACGAACAAAAGTGTGATTTTCAGATGACCCCACATGGCCGCCATTCTGAATTTGACCATCAAATCTTGGATTTTGGCATATGTAGATAGATTCAAAATGGGCATAAGATGTTAGGCTATGCATAGAGATCCCTTGGTTTGGATAAATTTGCTCATTGAGGTAAGAATAATGGCTCGAACTACACGAACAACAGGAAAAAGTGTGATCTTCAGATGACCCCATATGGCCGCTACTTTGAATTTGACCATCAAATCTTGATCTTTGGGATATGTAAATATATTCACAATGGGAATAGGATGCTGGGCTATGCTTAGAGATCCCTCGGTTTTTATAAATTTGTATAATGAGCTTAGAATGATGCCCGTTATATGAATAACCTGAAAAGGGCGATTTATGGATGAACCCACATGAGCGCCATTTTGAGTTAACGCCTGGTGGTTAATCACTAGAATTATAGAAATGAGCTTAAAATTAGCCAAATATAATATTACAAAATGTCTTCGTTCTCGATTTTCAATCATTGTGATGATACCGCCAATGTTCAAAAGGGCATTAAATTTTCGAACCCCCTATCGTTGGACCAGAAAAGGTTAACTCAAACTACTTCAAACTACCTAAAAAAACTTCGCACCAACAATTATCTTGATCGGGAAGGTCCAATCTATAAGAAAATGCATGTTGCCAAAATTCACAAACAAAAATACTGAAATACCCTACACTATATATATCTTAAAATTTACCCCATAGAACTGCTTCAGATGTTATACCCATTTCTTATACAAGGAGTTTCATACAAAACAGTTTCAAATTGTTTTAAGGTCCAACTTTTAGTCATCTTTGGATCTTGTTTGACCTCGAAATGACCTCAGAATGACCTCAATTGCCAAATTTGGCTTGGCATCCACACCGACCTTGAAACGTACTGCATACAAATGTACTTAACTAACAGCACAATAAATATGAAATAAAACAATTTTCCGCATTTTTGACCTCATTTGACCCGTAAAGTGACCCTAAAATGACCCCAATTCCAATAATTAACGAGCTAGCCATACCTGTGTTAAAACCCTGCAGTACATAAAACCAATTAGTGTGTATACCGGTCATCACAATGAAAATTAATTTAGGAACGACTTTCACCAATTTTGACCTTATTTGACCCCAAAAGTGACCCCAAAATGGCCTTTAATGCCAAAAATCCAGGTGGTATCCCCTCCTAGCTTGAACCCAACCACACAAAGAATTAATTTAGCATGGGTACCCATTTGTAACAAACAATGCCATCAAAAGTTACATTTCGTGTCCTTGGCCGGCCTACTAACTGTTGACCTGGTCGCTTCTCTTCAGCGGGTGTCAGGGTAGATGTAGCGTCTACTGCATGCGACTGCTGTCCTGGTAACTTCTATTCAATGGACGCCATGGTAGATGTAGCGTCTGCTGCATGCGACTGCCGCCCTGGTTGCTTCTCTTCAGAGGCCGCAGTGTCATAGATGTAGCGTCCACTTCATGTAATTGGGCTAGGGTGGGTTTCACACCAGCGGTCTCTGAATTCCTCATGCCAGATTCCTTTTAAATGTCTTCGGTTTCTGTGTCGTCCTCCCCTGATGTTAGTGGAAGATCCATGTGCACGGAACCTGTAAAACTTACAGAATAAGGATTTCCCCCGTCTTGGGTTAGGGAAATTCCATACAGCTGTTGAATTGCGTCAGGTCGTGAAATGTGCTCAGTCAAAGTCGTTCTAAAGTTTTCAGATATCTATGAGTGGAAATTGTTGATACAGTAGAAGGGTCAGATCAGACTTTCATTGATCGTTCATGAATTATTTCACCCAACAAAATCGAAAAATACAGCATAAACTAAATCATGTGCGCCGCAAAAAATTCAGCTCACTGAAGCTTCTGATGTCACTATGCGAATACTTGCATATGTTGAACGCAACACAGAGATACACTTTCACATTCAAGATGTTGAATGCAACCAATGACTTATGCCATAGCTCCAATCAGTTTCTATTTCCCTAGGCTTGAACACAGCACATCTAAAAAGAATGACTCTTTTGAAGGTTATCATAAATGGCTGATAGATGGAATATCATGTCGGGTGGTCAACATATCGACAACCGACAGCGACGGCGATTCTGAAGGTTTGATAGCGATAGAATATATGTATAGCACCGTCTCTTTAAGGATACGTCTCATCACACAGTCGATGTAAAAATCGCGTTCTCCAACATTGAACAAGTCGCACAACAGGTCAATTTATATGATTGACATAACATATCAAGTTCTTGTGTCAGATCATTATTTAATCTCTCTGTCTTTATGCGATTGGAAGTTGCCTTTCTGACTCGGTTTTGATATTCGGAAAAGATTACCCGTAGAGACACGATCGACGCCTTTCATGGGACGTCAAGCACGGGTGTCCATGTGGGTGGCTTTGGTGCTGAAGCTGAGCAGAACAAGTACTTGGACATTGACGTTTGGATCATCGTGTATAGATGAACTACCTTCTTTCTTGCTTCCTTCTCTCTTGCATACTGCCTTCCCACGGAAGCGTCAGTCCTCTTAATCCGACTATCTTTGCGTATAATTTGGCTGAACCCGAAACAAATACACAATCTGGATATATGGGCTTCGAGATATCAGAGGGAACAGGTTCATTTGCCTTTGAGCCGTCGATATGGCTTCACTGATTTTTCGAACCGTATCTTGGCAGATGTTACATATACTCTATGCGACTGCCGTCCTGGGGGTTTCTTTTCTGTGGGTGACATGATAGATATGGCGTCTACAACATGCGACTGTTCTTCTGGTCGCTCCTGTTCAGTGGTACCTTGTTTGGTCTATCGTCTACTGCATACCACTGCTGTCCTGGTAACTTCTCTTCTAGATGTAGCGTCTACTGCATGCGACTGTTGTCCTGTTCGCTTCTCTTCAGTTGCCGCAATATCAGATGAAGCGTACACTGCATGCGGCTGTTGACCTGGTCGCGTCTCTTCATCGAGTTTCAGGGTAGCTGTAGCGTCTGCTACATGCGACTGTTGTCCTAGTCGTTTCTCTTCAGAGGGCGCAATGTTAGATGAAGCGTCTACTGCATGCGACTGTTAACATGGTCGCTTCTCTTCAGTAGCCGCAATATTAGATGAAGCGTACACTGCATGCGGCTGTTGACCTGGTCGCTTCTCTTCAGCGAGTTTCAGGGTAGATGTAGCGTCCACTGCATTCGTCTGTTGTCCTGGTCGATTCTCTTCAGTGAGTGCGTCTACTGCATATTACAAGCGTCTAGTCCGTCATTCATAATCCAGCCGTCGTCCATTAGAGAATATCCGCGTCCATAATCCAAAGACCTATTCCATATTCCATATAGCAGTATTAGCACCAAATTCAAAAAGACAATCATAGTATACATAAACATAGGCTTGTTTCCTGCAAGAGAGAAGCGGTCAACAGTTTTCAATGATGCCGGCAAGACATCATGATGTTCCAAAAATATCAAATCCGTATCGCTGATCAGTATTCTTAATCCATAATATTCGTTGTAAAGTCGTCATCTAAAGAATGATTTATCTCAGTCACGCTTTGATTGTGGCTGTTCATATGAGTACCATGAGGATCTTGAAGTACATGGGTTCATACGGCCCCTAGCCCCGGGTTAAGCGGAATTAGACACAAGTTACGAAACGTAGCGCCATAGATCTTGCACGCTACGTTCGTATTTTGCTATCGGCATGCGATATGTATCGCCAAATTTGAGAAACTTTGAGTGGAGGCGCTTGGTGGAATAGCCCTGTTTTATAAGTTTCTGCAACAATGTTTTGTGACGTTGATTAACATCGTCACATTTAACACAGGATCTAGCAAATGCTACTAAGCGAGATATGTATACGCCATATGCAGGTCCCACTGGAATATTACTGTCCAGAAAGGGATAGTTTACGATGTCGAAATTGTAATCATCTCTTTTGTCATAAAGTCGACGAGAGAGAATGCCCGCTTCATTTTTATAGAGATAGAGATCTAATATGATGTGCCTGTAGGGCTATCTGTAGTTTCCTTCAAATCCAGTGAAGGTGGATATATATCCTTCACTGCGTCATTTATATAGCGATTATCCACAGCGAGAAGATCGTCTATATAGCGTTTGGTGAATGAGAAGGAACGGGATTTGAATGGATCGGTTTTTGAAAGCGCCTGCATATAGTCATATTCATAAGAGAACAGATACAGGTCAGCCAACAGGGGTGCACAATTAGTACCCATTGGAATACCTATATGCTGCTGATATATTGTGTTGCCAAATTTCACATAGATAATTTTAATGAGAAATTCAAGCAACTCTATAAACAAAGAAACATCCCATGAATGATATCTCTTGTATGTAGTCGAGCTAAAGAATGCTTTATGGCTTCCGACATTAATATATCTACGATCAGTTTTCTTGAACACAGATACTATTAATGAACTTATACGGTCAATAAGGTCCTGATGAGGGATTGTAGTATAGAGAGTCGAGAAATCCCATGTGGATACATGTCTGTACGTTATGTGACCATCAGCATCAAGTTCTTCTGTAAGACATTTTGAGTTTTTCAATATCCACATACATTCTACGTCAGAGTTCTTAGAAATAGTGGCGCAATACCTTTCCCAAAATGTTTTTACCTCCTGAAGGGCCCTCGTCAATAGGGTTGAAAGCAGCTTGGTGGTGCAGCTTCTAGAACCAGCTATGAATCTAGATTTGTATGGTGATTTATGCATTTTGGGAGTCCAGTATAGTTTTGGTATGTCGTTATGATTGGTTGGAAGATGAATACCTCTTTCCCTGAGAAACTTTTTGTGATTGTTAAATAAATCGTCCAGAGTAAATGCAGTTTGGGAGTAAGTAGACGTATGTGATGAAGATATGTCTACACTCAATTCTTTAACCAGCACCTGGTAATAGTAATATTTACATATGAATATTATATTATTCGGAGCTTTGTCTGCTGGGACTATGACGAATTTACTCTGGAGATTTGCTATAACTTCTTGCGAATTGAGGTTTCTCAGTACTTGTTTTGCTTGGGAAAGAGTACTTCTGTCAATATGGCGGATTGTTTCAACGACCTTGCTCTTGGTGAGGTCCAGCCAATCAGCCAATTAGGCCAATCGATAACGTACTGTTCCAATGCAGACAGGACTATCTTCTGGTCGGCCCTCAGATTTATTCTTCTTGGCTCTCTATATTTAGGTCCTTTCATCAGGAGTAATTTCAGATCCTTATCACTCACCACATCAAGGTCACCAGTCACAATATGTTTGCATGGTGTATAGATAAGTTCGACGATTCACAATCACAATTATAGCCTCCTGACGTGTATAAGTTCCAGTCAAACTCCTTGACAGCATTGGAGTAATTGAATATTTTGGTGGCTATAGATTTAGTATAGTTATATGAAATGCAAGGAGGTTCTGTGAACTTGAAATAGTTTGGTACAGCGTTGCATACCTCTGGATCATTCAGGATTCGAGGTAAATTAATGATGTCCAGTCCTTTATCTAAGTAGTTGAGTTTCAAGAAAAGCCGATCTTGAGATGTTTCGATTATGTCCACTGGACGAGACAACCGAAAATGCGCTATATCTTGACATACTTTAATGATTTTTGTTGGTATTATATTTCCTGAAGACGCAGATTGTTGTATATCTCAGGCTATTTGATTTAAAGCTCTCAGAGGTAAGGCATACATAACTGTACGTAAGCTATGTATACTATTGGGTGTGTTAGTTAAGCCCACTAAGTAATCTAAAGTGATATGATCGTGAATCATCGAACTATTAAACTTTCGCCAACCATGGCTGCGTTGTCTCCGTTGATTGGGTTTAAATAGTTGGGTAATGTTGGATATATTTGAACGGCGGTTTGTAGCATTACAAGCGTCTAGTCCGTCATTCATAATCCAGCCGTCGTCCATTAGAGAATATCCGCGTCCATAATCCAAAGACCTATTCCATTTTCCATATAACAGTACCTTCAGTACCACTGACATTATCATTTAAACCAAACGGAAACACTGACCCAAGTTCTAGCATCCAGAATAATTCCCGCTCTCGGATTTTTCTCTCAAATCCAAAGGGAGAATCCTTAGTAGATGGATAGACGACGTCTATGATCTGAATACTAAAGTTATCCCAGCCATGGTCGGGTCCAGAAAAATGTTTACCTATAAGCAATTGCTTTTTCCGAACGGATTTTCTGTGACCGTTCACCCTAAGATGGAGTCTTTGGGTGGTCTTGCCAACATACTGTTGACCACACTTCTTACAGGAAACTAAATAAATACAGTTTGTAGTAGAACAACTAAGATCAACATACGAGTTAACAGAATATGAGTTACCAGTTAACGCGGAACTAAATGAAGCTGAAGTATTAAAGAGTGGACACGTGAGACATCCTCGATGTCCACACTTAGAAATTTTGAAATTATTACATGTAGAATTCGGTGCTAAACAATCATCAAGCGCAATATTACAAGGTTTGATGTCGTGGCCTTGCTTTGCTGTTAGAAATATATCTGTCATTTGGATTGAAAAAGGTATCAGTGCATTTCGAACTATTAGAGACCTGCACTAAGGTTTCTCGGGTCTGTCTTACTATATTTTCTTTCTTTTGTATCCATTATGAGTGTTGGGTGTGCAGGGGCCCGGCCTCGGGGACAACTTGTCCACCAGCAGAATCCAGGCATACACAGGTTAAAATTACAAGCGTCTAGTCCGTCATTCATAATCCAGCCGTCGTCCATTGGAGAATATCCGCGTCCATAATCCAAAGACCTATTCCATATTCCATATAACAGTATTAGCACCAAATTCAAAAAGAAAATCATAGTATACATAAACATAGGCTTGTTTCCTGCAAGAGAGAAGAGGTCAACAGTTTTCAATGATGCCGGCAAGACATCATGATGTTCCAAAAATATCAAATCCGTATCGCTGATCAGTATTCTTAATCCATAATATTCGTTGTAATATGGCTGCTGTCCTGACCGCTTCTCCTCAGGGGGCGTCATGCTTGATGTAGCGTCTGCTGCATGGAGCTGTGGTCCTCAGAATTTCCCTTATGAGAGTGGCGTGATAGATGTAGCGTCCACTTCATGTAATTACGTTAGGGTGGATTTCACACCAGCGGTCTCTGAATTCCTCATGACAGGTTCCTGTTCAATGGCAATGGTTTCTGCGTCATCCTCCCCTGATGTTAGTCGAAGACTCATGTACACCGAATCTGTAAAACTTCCAGAAGAAGGATTTCCCCCATCTTGGGTCAGGGGAATTCCATACAGCTGTTGAATTGCGTCAGGTCGAGAAATGTGATCATCAAAATCGTTCCGAAGTTTTCAGATATCTATAAGTGGAAATTTTTGATACAGTAAAAGGGTCAGAGCAGACATTCATCAAACATTCATTGTCCTCCCCCCCCCCCCTTCACAATTGAAAAATACATCATAAACTATATATATAAATACACCCTCGTTTTTTTTGCAAGAGTGAAGCGGCCAACGGGTTGCAATTGTGCCGGAAGACAGTGACTTTTCTGTCGCCTAATCAAAAATTTTAGTGATGTATTCTGTTTTCTAAATTTATTTCCAAGTATTGAGTATTGTATTCACTACAAATCCGGATTAATTCATTCCGTTGACTCCAGTTGGTAATGTATGCATTTTGTTTTCAATGTTGTTTTAGGAACCTGGGCCGTGTGGGCATTAAAGATGTCCACACGAACAACTACAATAAAAGCGTGACTGAGATACAAATCATCACACAGGGATTATTTTTGGTTCTTGTGCTGTTTTTAGATTTGCATTCAGAATTTTGACCTGTGGAGTCCCCACTTCGTGTCAGTAAGCTAACATCTGTTTCCACTACTTTCACATGTTGCGTTTAATTGGGCACTTTGTCGCCATGCTCCGTAGACGTTTGGTGTGTTTATTTTGAATGGAAATCTTAAGCCGCTACGGAGAAATAGAGCGGGACTGTCTCACTGTTGTACAACGTTACAATATTACCACAAATAAATAAATATCCTGAATGTCGCAAGCAATTTATTATGTCCTCTGGCTAATACAAACTGACATTTAGTCGGATCTGTTACCTAGCTGTTCTTTGATTCCCTCTACTCCGATTACCTTAGTAAGCTGGGTAAATAGCACAATCCTTCCCTAAGATACCTATGTTTCGAATGTATTATCCACACGTTGAGATTTTTATGTTTTACGACATCATTAGTGAAGTTGATGGCAGCTCGCTGTTAGCATTCAGATATTGGAAGGGGAGCAGTCATTGTTTTATCGATATTGTTATACCCATACTTTACCCCTTTCCCGATCGAATTTCACCTTTATGCATGGTACAAATACTATGTGGGACATGCTATACCAGATGGCACTATTATCTTCCCGATCTGTATCCAAGAGGCGCTGCTCTGTATCTAATTGAATGACTTACTAGCTAGTTCAGCACCTTTCCCTGCCCAACTTCATCCCGATACTTGGTACATCAACTATGTGGGACTTGCACTGCCAGATGACAACATCAGTTTACCAATCTCCCTGCCAGGGGCGCTGTTTCGAATAGCTAAATCTATGACTAACTGGCTACTTTACTCACTTTCCCGATCGCATTTGACCTCGTTACTTGGTACATAAACTATGTTGGACATGCTCTTCCAGACGAAACCATTAGTGTTCCGATCTTTCATCAGGGGGCGCTGTTCATCAGAGTAGCTAACTGAATGGCTTACTGACCATTTTAGCCCATTTCCTTACCGAAACATCGACTATGTGGAACATGCTCTACCAGATGACAACATCAGTTTCCCAATCCATCACCAATCTGCTGTTCTTGATAGTCAACCTTTGTCTAACTGGCTACTTTAACCCCTTTCCCGATCGAATATCATCTTAATAATTGGTACATCCTCTACGACATGACCCCATTAATTTCCCTATCTTCGGGGGGGGGGGGCGCTGTTCTGAGTAGCTGAATGACGGAGTGGCGGTTTTAGCCCCTTTCCTGGCGCAATTTCATCTGGATACTTAGGGGTCACGTGCAATCGATCTAGACGGTTTCTCGATAAACGAGTAAAACCGATAAATATCTCGCCTCGAACGGTCCCGGTTTATCTCTATCGATTGTTGTCCCGGTTTGTTCCCGGTTTTCTCTCGAAGTAAAAGTCCATCTCGATCTCCCTCGAAATCAATCGACTTGCTTCGAGAATGGAATCGAGATGCCTTCAAATGAAGGTTGAACTACTCGGAAGACGTATGCTCGCTCTATATGTACTTCTCTGCGGCAGTGAGACGAATTCCGGCGAGTACATATGCATTAAGCCAAGGATAAAGAAGTACATTGAACATCTGATTCTTTTAACATTACTTTGTTATTCCGTCTAGAGATCTGTAGTCGCATACTTGCTCTGACAGCGCAATTTTGATGTATGGAAAGGCAAAAAAAAACCATAACCAACTGAATTACATAAGTTGGCTCATTATTATTCAGTGTAAATTATTTCGAACCTTGTTTTAGAATTTGAATCGCTTTATTAGACATGTCCGCGAACTGCGAATTGTAATAAAATTCCATATGTTCTTCTGAAAGTATATCAGAATGGGCGGTTTTGCTTGATATTACTTATTTGATAGGACCTGGACTTGCAAAATTATTGTACCACGTCTCCTCAAAGATTTCTCCGGTTTTCAGAAATACAGCGGCTTTTAAGACCACAGGAAAGGCTGGTATGCATTGGAAACCGGATAATATAAACATAAATGCGCAATCGATGTGTTTGAGCATTCCATATAAGCTTTCACACTGACAACACGTGGTATTGTTGTAGTGAAATGTACATGAACGTTGATTTAAAGCCTGATTGCACTGAAAGCCTGCTAATTACTTTCATTTCCCTCTCTCTCTTCGCTGTTGTTTCAAGCCGACGGTTTTCACAGACCGACTGTGGTGTGAATTATCAACACCTCTTGTTCCGATTGTCATTATTTCCGCTAACCACTACCAGGCAGGCTTATATCAGAAATAAATTATATTTCAAGACAGTAATTCTCAGTAAAATGGAATCTGCAACGAATAATACAAAATTAAAACACCGGTCAAACACTTCATTTTTCGGTTGAAACGATCCATGTTTGGTTTAAAACAATTTTATGGAATAATAATTATAGCATGCTTTCATATCATTATTATTCAGATTATATCCAGTTTATGTGTCATTTATTCCGCGTCGGATATTAGTCAGATACACAATCAGTGTTTGAGAAAATCATTCAATTTTATATTATTAATTTATATAGAAAACAATGAAACGTTTTCTCTCAATTGGATTCCAATCATGGATATATCGATTAAACGTACAATAACATGAAATTCTATTTTAGGCTGCGACCTGCTTAGATGACGATCGCCCCTCAAAATATGGTACCCGCACAACACTCTGATCGCCCGAAAACTGAGAAAGGACCAATTTTAGTCCACCAAAACAGGACATATACAAACCGGGACCCCCTTCGAGATTACCGATCAATTTCGTATCCATCTCGAAAACCGGGACGTTTCGATCGAGATAGAACCGGGAGCAAACCGGGAGACGTCAGGGGTCCCGGTTCTGCCCTCCCGGTTTCAGCCGAGAAATATATCGATCCATCTCGAAGGCATCGAGAAAGTGCCTCGATTAATTGGACGTGCCCTCTTAGTATATCTACTATGTTGGATATGCTTCACCACATGTCATCGTTAGTTTCACGATCCGCCGCTCGGCTGGGTAAATAGCGAAATCCTTCCCTGAGATACTTATGTTTGGAATGTATTACCCACACGTTGCGATCTTTATGTTTTAAATAGCTGAGTAGCTTACTGGCCATTTTAGGAACAAGATCGAGCGGTGATTCCATCGATTGTGTTGTACATGTCGGATTCAACCTGGGATTAAGAATACTGATCACCAATACGGATTTGATATTTTTGAAACATCATGATGTCTTGCTCGCATCATTGAAAACTGTTGACCGCTTCAATATTGTAAGAAATTAGCCTAGTTTTATGTATACTATGATTTATCGTTTTAATTTGGTGCTAATGTTATTATATGAATTAGGTCTTTGGATTATGGGCACGGAAATTCTTTAATGGAAGAAGACTGAATATTGCATGAGGGACTAGACGCTTGTATTTTCAGTATCCTCTGTCTTGTAAACAACCTCATTCCCCAGGTTATCGGAGCAGTCTTGCGGTCTTTGGTTGTCTGTGGATGAGAAATGAAAAGAAGAGTCGTACTAATCGCCTCCAATCTTCTCAATGCATCCCCTAAACTTGTCTGATTTGCTAGCACTACGAAGCATTTCATGAATTTGTGCTGACCGATGGCTTTCTTTGTTAGTCTGTTCATAGCGATACTGACAGTTTTCGTCATGTGCGCCGCACACAAATGCCTCTCATCGAAGCTTCTGATAGCAATATACGAATAACTGCATATTTTGAACGCAACACGGAGATACACTTTTACATTCATGGTGTTGAGTGCACCAAGTGCACTTTGAATTAGGCCATGGCTCCAATCAATTTCTATTTTCATGGGCTTGAACACTGGACATCTCAAGAGAATGACTCTTTTGAAGGTCATCATAAATGGTTGATAGAAGGAATATCATATCGGGTGATAAACATATCGGCAACCGACAGCGAAGGTGATTCTCCGGGTTCAACAACGAGAGATTATAGGTATGGCACCTTCCCTTTGATGATACTTCTCATTACTGTGCCAGATGCACCGATGTGAAAATCGTCATCTCCAAGCTTGCACAAGTAGCACACCACGACAATTTGTTCTGGGCAGAGGACTATCAGCGTAAGTGAGCTGATAGGCGAGAATTGTATGTATTGTGTTGTATTGGATTATCGTCGTTGTATTCATATGATTCGCGTAATATATCAAGTTTCTCTGCCAGATAATTATGTAATCTCTCTCTCTTCAAGGAATTGAAAACTCCCTTTCTGATTACGCTCGGGTTCGGCAATTCAGAAAGATTACCCGCCCTCGGTTTCTCTTCAGGAATAATCCAGATAATTTGGTATAGTACCAGGTCATCATGCTAACTTGGGATGCTGCTTTCATCGTAGAGACACGAGCGACGCATTTCAGGAGACCTATAGCGTGTGGGTGTCCGTGTAGGTGGGTTTGGTTCTGGGATTGAGCAGAACAGGTACTTGAACATTGACGTGTGGATTATCTTGTATAGATTAACTTCTTTCTTGCATCCTTCTCTATTACATACTGCCTTCCCACGGAAGAAATCAGTCCCCTTATTGTGACCATCTTTGCGTATAATTTGGTTCAACCGGAAACATATACACAATCTGGATATATGGGCTTCAAGTTATCACAGGAAATATAGGTCCATTTGCCTTTCAGCAGCCGGGTCGTCTGGCGCGATCTCCTTCCATTCTGGGGCGGAGCCCGGATGTAGAGAGATTGGGAGTCCGACGTGTTTTCACTTCGCTCCGAGAAATTTGTCTAATTCCGCGGATTTCAGCTGATCTTAGCTCTGGTTTTTGTGAAATATATTTTGTGAATACGTTTGGTAAATACCTGTGGTGAAAGTTTGGAATTATTTGTCAGTTTTTTGCTGTTCAGGGCGTTTTTCTGACTCAGTCAGTTTAGCCTGGTTTGGGAAGGCAGAGAGCTGCCACTACTACCGTCTCGGTCTTTGTGACCGAGAGGGTCGGTGGGGTTTTTTTCTGTCTCCCTCTTCACTGCTTGTTCGCTGTCTGTAAATATTTCGTATTTTGCTGGTGTATATATATATTTCCTTGTTGACTTGATCTAGTCTGAAGTTGGTTCGTTTTTCGTTCGGTTTGACGTATGTCGATTTGCACATAATATTTGTGTATATCGCGGTGGGTTGAATACATGTAACATAGCGAAGTTATATAGCTGCGCGTTGTAGGCTTAGCCCTGAGTGTACAGCTGTGCACTAGCCTTTGTTCTCTGTTCTTTTGTTCCTCGTTGTAACCAGGCAACTCGCTGAGTTTAGGACCAGGCTTTTGTTCTGCCTGGCCCTGCAGTTTCAGTGTATTGTTGTAAAGGTTACAGTGTACGTCTTTGGAGTGAGGCTCCATTGGGGAGTATTCAATGTTTACTCTGTGGGGAGACTCACTGTTGGAGTTTGTGCGTGTCACTATTTGTAGTTGTATTGATAGTCCCTAGTCCTTTTTTTTCAATATGGCCTTTAGAAAGTATGATAGGTCACTGAGCCTACAACTTAAAGGTCTAGAGAAAGCTAATGCGATTGATATATATCACGCATTAAAAGACACTGTTGGATCAGGACGGAAAAATCCTTAAAGGTCTAGTACAGGTATCAGATACC